>CAJNYU010001722.1:0-30738 GCA_905331475.1 Rotaria socialis | reverse complement strand
CCTTCTGATACGAAACCTTTTTTTAAGTTCCATATCAAACTTTACAAAATCATGAGGGTTTAGTAAGAAACCATTTGGTTTTAATATGAAACTCTAAAGGTTTCGTATTTCCCCTACGGAACCCTTTTCTGCTCTACTGAACTTAAAAAAAGGTTTCGTAGCAGAAGGTTCTTATCCTGGGCATACGGTAAGAACCTTTAAAGGTTTCGCAGATTTTTTTATACTTTTTTTGAAACTTTGGACACCTTTAGATGCTTTTAGAAATCTCCGGAACCTTTTTTGGGGGTTCAGTAAAGAGCCGATTCTTTTAGAGTGTAATTGGTCTAGGTTTTAAACAGTACAATTTTAATTCATTAATGCCTGTAATGAGGCCGCGGTGACGCGCCACAATAATCTCGCTTTTAAACTTACGCTCATCATTTTCTACGACAGTATCTGTGAGTTCTACAAAACAAAAAAAGTATTTTTAACTATTACACTTTGTAGAAAATCAATCATTTTGAGCTCTTTATCTATTAAAACATGCTTGCGACGATTTTGGAGAATACTCTTGATACGAGTGAGAAGAAGACCTATAGCCACATCGGCACGCGTCTACACTATTCTGAGTAGGGATGCGGTCATGAATGGTCGGCACCAAGACATCCCTAATCCTGAGCTCCACTACTGATGATTTAAGGTTTTGTGTAAATCTATTAATTTACCTAATATTGCAACTTTTAAGGTTATGTTAGTCAGAAGGAAGAGCATCTCAGTAAATTGTGAGCTCCAGAATAACGTTTTCCATGACATTGACATAACTTTGAAGACGCCGAAACCATACTGCATTTGAAAACACCTATCTCCTATTTTAGATAACGTACCAACACTCTCACTCCTCTATCGTCTTTAGGCTGCTACGGCATCATGCTATCACACAGGCATAATGACAAGCGTAAACCTCAAAATTTTAAAATAGGAAAAGGACGCATGTTTAGAAGAGAATATTGCAATTAATTTTCATACTCTTGTAATCAATTCGAAAATTCGAAAAGAGATATTCTTCGGCTCGAAAAATCTTCAGTCAGCCGCATGATTCGAATTTTCTGCAAGAAAAATACAATCTTAATGGAGAAAATGAAAAATCACTGAGACTAACCAGACTTGCAAATGAATTCTTTAGGTTGTACGAATTAAGAATATCCGATGCCTTCTGGTGAAAACTCTTCTGCGCAATCAAAGATATCATGTAATTTCATAAAAGGTTTTAGATAAATTAAATATTTCTCGATATGTTTAACTGAGCTGGTTTTCAAAAACACAACAAACAATTTCTCTGTACATTCGTATGTTATAATTTATCGATTGAGGGACGTCATTTTTGATTTCATTTGAGTTGACGAAATTACGGTTACTATTTGCAAATTCAAATATTTTTTTCCTTGTATTTTCCTTACCTATGGGCATTGGCTTGATAGGTGATGGCATAGGTTTCGGTGGTGGTTGTACAAGTGGTAATGGTGGAATAGTTTCTTCCAGCTGAATAATGTGAAGATCACCTTGAGTCAGACAACTGATTACTTTGAACTGGGTTCCGGCCATCAGAAGAACTGCATTTTCAGCTTCATAGCTCGAATGTCTGTGGATATCTCTACCGGAATGACATTTTATAGCAAACATTGTTCTATGACCAGTCTTTCCCAAAAATTGTTCCGATTGTAGAACATTTACAGATGTTGTGCAATATGAGAATCCCCACCAGACGATTGTTTCCCCTTCACGGTACTGCATACTCAGGTCTAATCGAACGCCTCTGTATACCGTTGTGGATAGTAATGGGAGACGAAAAAGTGCATTGAGAAAAAGTCTCAGAAACAAATGCCATGGCCTGAGATGTCGTCTTCGATCTTCTGATCTTAATACCTCGTTCAAAACATGGTAAAGGCACTCATCTGCTGGCTCCCATTCCATTGTGTACAGCATAATCGAAGCAGACTCATCTTGTGTCAAGCCATCGGCAGGATTATCACAGTTTTCCTTGGCAACATAAACGCGCCGCCGAACATCTGGTACAATAGAAATAAGTGGTTTGACCGCCTCTTCAAGTGAAACAAGTGGCATTTGTGCGCAGCCAAGAATTCGGTCGATGGATGGAAGTGGCTCGTCAGCAATGTCTGTAAGACGTAATTTGCTCTGCGCTGTAGATTCTTTAGACATTTTCTCAATAGAGACCTTGTTTTCCACGAAAATTTATATTGATCAATATCTGCAAAGTAAGCAAAACAAATTAATAGATTATTTCCTTTCACACAGACCTATGTCGGGTCTTGAATGATTTTAAAGATCATAAAACGTTTTTAATGCTCAGTCAGATAATCATACGTAGCTATCTTTTCATAGCACTGATAAACTGATATTGAACTTTTGTTCTCAATCAGTTATATTACCATATTCTTAATATTTCAACACATGAAAGAGTCAATTTACTAAAACCCTCTGATCCAACAATATTTGCTACCGATGTCATTTTCTTTTAATGAAAACAGATAGAAACTATACTGTTACATAGATCATGTAGTGATCTCGACAGGGGTGGATAGAAATACGATTTCATATCAAGGTAGACCTTAAATTTGTGCTTAAGCGCTATTACTAATGGTCGCGGCTTGGGGTATGCAATGTCAGCGACAATACCGAAAAATCGTCACTTTTGTCACAGATAGTGACGCTCAGCGAACGCCACAACACCGACGTCAGTGAAACACCGATGACCACTGTATAAGTGATCACTGGTGCACTGTTACCATCGGCATCACTGTTACGTGAGGTACACTGACATCTCGCAAATAATTGTTACATAATACTGCAAGAGCTCGGTACTGAAGTTGCAGGCGTACTCAATAGTTCTTTTTAGCAAGTCCTTTTAAAATTGAAAACATGTCTCCATATGTTCTCTAGAGAACTATTGCTGATCTAAATGATCGAAAGGACAAAGCGTATATCATATTGGGATAAACAAAGAATATTTCGCTTGCTGTTTAATAGAATTTAACATTGAGTAGAGTCAGCTGTAAGAAATGCGAGAAATACATTTGATAAAGTATTCAACTGATATGGTCACTCAACCAATAAGAACATCTTACGTATTGTAATATTTGATCTGGAAGATGTCATGATACTCCGCTTACGAATTGCAGTCAATGGAAATCAACATCAATGTGTTTAGTTTTAGACCGCATTTGAAGTATCCCGGATACTGCACCCCTTCCGGGTACCCTTCACCCCCATTCACATCCACAGTTACCCCTTACCCCCCCCCCCCCCCTCAACCCACACCCACTGCATCTTAAACTAAATATAAAAGTAAAACTAGATCTATTTCTATCACTTATTTTCGAATTGATACCATGCAGTTGGATGTCCATTTATATTCGAATTCGAACGAGGCATCTCATGCAATTTAGAAAATATTTTGAAGTTTTTTGATAAATTCAAAACATTCCAACAAGCAAATGGCGATTGAAAGAAATATTTAGCGTTTCTTTTCAGAAATCAACCAAATGCACTCAAAAAACCGAAATATACACATCTTCAGATAACAAATACTAGCAGACAAAAGAAAAAAGACTTCATGATTGTTAAAATATGATTCTTTAATTATAAGTATATCTTTTTTCGGTTTTGGTCTTATCGGTATTTATGCATATGTTGCGAGAACGGTGCTTCTCCTTCTGGTTGAATTTTCTGCTGTGTTGTTAATTCTGTTGTGTTGTTAATTCTGTTGTGTTGTTTAATCCAGAGTATTGTAGAATATCCATCGACCATCCAGAATTGATACTCAATATATATGATAATAGTGTCTTTGGCATGCCACCAAAATCAATCATGATTTTAATAAACATTCTATCATCTGGAACATATGGATTAGCTTCTTGATGGAGCATTACCAATGGAAAGAATTTAGGCATATCACATAGCTATATTCGTGTCTGATCGATTAGGTGAATTGAAGGGAAACTTTAACAGAGGTCGTAGCAGCCCATGTTTCAAAATCAAAATATTTTCAGATTTATTTAAAAAGTTCATTAAGCGATTAAATCTTCACAAAAGTGAATAATAAAATAATGGTAATCTATTATAATACTTACGTCCAAGTGCATTACTCTGATGAGCCTCAGAAATCACGAAGAAAAAAAATCAAAAATCTAACGAAATCATTTTTCGTAAAGCTATTCAAAGTCGTATATTTATATAGATCTTGAAATATTAAGTATAACAAAAGAGTATTTTAAAGTCACGTATATTTATGTGAAAAATCTTAAAATAATCAGGAAAGTAGTACTACTGCGTGGCCTGCTTTAAGATCACGCTATTTGGTCCGCGAATTAGAAGCAAAAAATAATGATATGAATGCACGTCAAAGATTTCTGTGCCTATTTAAGTAAAGCCAAGCTCGTATCTTGTAGCCAGTCGGCGATGAATAAAATGGAGGAAACTACATTGATGTAGGTCTTTCAGCTAGCGCATCCACTCAACAAATAATTTAATGATCTTTTATCGTGTTCTGAAACCTGTGGCTAGATATAAGATTCTGCTCTTATATCCTGTGCGGTGTGCCGTAGAAAGACCGAAAGGAAAAATATAGAAAATGACCAAAGGAAAAATGTCGAAAGAAAAATGTCGAAGGAAAAATATCGAAAGAAAAAATATCGAAAGGGAAAAATATCGAAAATTTGCACTANCATTTTTCTCTTCGACATTTATCCATTCGACATTTTTCCCTTTCGATATTTTTCTTTCGGTGTTTTTCTTTCGGTATTTTTCCTTTCGATATTTTTCCTTTCGGCCTTTCTACGGCCAACCTCCTGTGCGACAAGAAGATTTCATTTCGAAAATTTGTAAGGCTACTTCAACCGTTCAGGTTGAACCTGTGTTTTTCAGAATTCATTAATACAAAAGAAAGAGCGAAAAAGCAAAAATGAAAGTATTAGATTATTCCGTATACTTTTCATTATGGTGTACCTAATGTTCTCATAAAACATCAGTTTTTTTCCATGTCAACTATTTCAATTTTCCATGCTCAATGTTCACGATGACTGAGGATGTAAATATATGACAATATAATTGAAGAGAAATCCTTTGTCATACGTCTTTTGTTAATACCAATGAAATATGATAGAATCACATGAATTTCAGTGCTATTCAATAATTGTTGAACTCAAGATTACAACATACAAGATAGGTAGGACACAAGCAAATTTGCATGTCAGCTCTTTAATAACAAATTCGAATAGTCAACTTATATGAATATTTAAAACTGTAGGTGTTTATGTTTCTTTTTAATACATCAAGATAAAAACATAAGTAATTGTTTACTACGTAGACTAAGGAGATGCTCAGCTCGTGTAACGTATAGAGACTATTATTTTTAATGAGATGCAAACATGGAACCATTTTTTCTTAGAAAAAAAAACAGTAAATTGTATGTCTTTCTTTATAGATTAGCTTTTAAAACTCATGGGTCTTTTTGAATGTGCCTCCATTGAAATGGTAATTCCATATTGTTTTTAAGAAATTTAATTTATACTAAGATTCAATTAGTTACTCACACATAATTAAAACATAACTCTAACCTTGTTTTAACATTTATCTATTTTGTAATCATTTTCTACTCGAGAAAATGAATGCATAATAATTGAAGATAGACTTAGAAATTTTTATTCCGGTCGTAAGTCTTTACCTCGAGCATTATTCAACTGCAATCGGGCGATTTTTCTACTTTTCATGTCGATTGATTGCAATCGTTTTTTATATCTATTTTTATCAGTATAACTAAATATTTTCGATACATTGATTACATTAATCCCTGAAGGCTTATAGCACGATTGCTTTCTCCATGGCTGACTAGCGACATATTCTATCACATCGAAGTGTGATGATAGCGACAAGCTCACTATCATTATTATTGGTCGATATTTCTTGACAAATATAAATCAATCAATGTTTATGTGAGTTTTTGTTTGATTGAACGATTGAACGATTTCAAAAAAGAAAATGCCGTATGCAAATCAACCAACTGTTCAAGTGACTGATCTAACTGATGAGAATATTAAATTTATCATTGAAAACACAGATTTAAGTGTAGCTAATGCAGTACGACGTGGAATGATCGCTGAAACGCCAACAATAGCGATCGACTCAGTACAGATTGATTCGAATACAACAGTTCTATTCGATGAATTTCTTGCACATCGTGTTGGGCTAATTCCATTGTATAGTGAAGAACTGGTAGACAAAATGAATTATCATCGAGATTGTTTATGCGAAGGTTTTTGTCCGCAATGCTCTGTGGAATTCACACTCGATGTACGCAATAGAGATGAACAAACAAGAAATGTAAGAATGAAAAGAACCTAACGATTCTATTCATTCACTTTTCTGTTAAGGTAACATCAGCAGATCTCATTACAAGTAATCCAAATCTGGTTCCAGTAACATCCAAAGCGAAGAACGATGATGAAGGGCAAGATCATTTTATCGAACGTAAGTTCTTGAACACTTGTATACGAACGAGAAAGCTTTGGATTATTAGCGTCGCTGATTTCTAACTCAATTAGGGTGAAAAGAAAAAGACAAAATCAGAACGCATATTATTCCATTAATTTAGAAATAGAAGTGAAGTAATGGACGTCGAAAAAAGAGCGAGAATGTGTGAATTGATAATAAACATGTGGTGCAGAGGAACAGAAAAAAGATAGAGCAGTAGTAAAATCAAGAAGAAGCAAAGGTCATATCTTGTTCCGATTAGATTATTTCCCTTTTTCAAGTCTATTATTTCTCTACATTTGAAGTTGAATTGCATGGTAAAGACCACAATCTGTTTTTCATTATATTTGGCTCGAAGAGTAACCTTACAACGTACATTGTTTTTAGATATTCTTATTGTTAAACTACGGCAAGGTCAAGAGCTTCGTCTAAAAGCTCATGCACGAAAAGGTTTTGGTAAGGAACATGCTAAATGGATTCCGACTTCTGTAAGTATTATGTTTTTTGTTAAAATGAAAAGTGAGTTAAAATTTTTTCAGGGTGTTGCATTTGAATATGATCCAGATAATATACTTCGTCATACTATTTATCCAGTGCCAGAAGAATGGCCACATTCAGAACATACTGGTAAATAGAATAGTTTACGACTGGAATGAAAAATACTCTTTGAAAAAAAAACAATACTTTAGAATTAGCTGAGCATGAACATGAAGCAGCATTTGATCTTAATAAAGTTCCCAATAAATTCTTTTACAATGTCGAATCGACTGGTACACTTAAACCTGAAACAGTATGGTTTCTTATTTAATGTATGAATTTCATATAATTTCTTTTATTTATTAGATTGTTTTATCTTGTTTAAATGTTCTGAAACAAAAACTGAGTAATTTACAAACATTACTTAAACATGAAACATTAGAAGGATTGTAAAAAAGAGAAAAGAAGAAAAACAAATTCATTTTTGTGTTATAAAAAATGAAAGTATTGTTGTTTGTTGCATATGTTGTTAATATTCTAGATTTTCAATTTATGAAATAAGATGTTAATTAGAATAGTTTATGTACTGCCCGATAAATTGTAATGGTATCAACAGGATAAATTAAATTTTCGTTTTTCTTTCAATTAAAAATGTCCGATCGAAAATCTAATGGACCATCGTCATCTGTTCAGCGATCAATATCATTGGATGAAGGCGAACAAATACATGGAAGAAAACGAGAAAGTGATGATCAAGAATCTACTAGATTTTCACCTCATACAAGTAAGTGAAATAAGGTTCTAGTAGAATCAATAGAAATGAATGTCTTTTTTTTGTGATCGAAGGTCATACAGCGGTAGTAATTCGACCAGAGGAAACTTCTCCATCGTCAGTAATTCGTCAATCAAATTCTTCCATGTCTGACTTCAATCGATCACGTTCAAAAGCAACATCAACTGCTAGTACGACACCGGAATGTGAAGTGTCATCAACACAAACAACTGGTTTTAATATTCTTCAATCAATCAAAGATTTAACGCATCAAGAATTAAATCGTGCTAATCCATTAGGCCTTCTTGGTAAAGAAGTTATATCAGCAACCGGGACGACACATTGCCCAGAGCCTATTCCACCTCGCGAATCCGATGACATACCGATAACGCATATACGAACAACATCATCATCATCATCATCGATGTCGCCAATCGATGATAATGAACCGCAACAATTACATTTTCCATTAAACGAAGAAGAAATAGTTCAAATGCAACGACGCCGTTCAATGTTATTAAATACGACTGATGTTACACTTCCACCATGTCCAGCGGAGTTTATGCCAATGAACGACGATGAAGAAGTACAGCAAGCGCATCTTTTTTCTCAGCCATCACCCGGTACTATGGTCGCCGATTTCATACCTGATACAATGACAATCAACGTTTTTGAAGTATTTATTTATGCTTGGGGTGTATTTGCATTTTTCTTTGATATGGTAACTGATCTTGTTTTGGCACATGCATATTATTTAGAAGGTGCCTATTGGCTATTTATATTAACATTAATGTGTGTTATATTACCCAATCTGACCTTGTCGGTATTTTCGCTGGTATGGTATATGGATAGTAGTCAATTGAAAGCAGCTGCTAATGATCAAACTAAAACTCACTATGAAATATCTCATCAAACAACATTTTCTCAAACGGAAGATTTAATAGAAAATGATACGACAGAAGATCAAGTCGATGCTCATATATCACGTATAAGACATCCACCACAAAAGCCTGAAGAAGAAGTCAAAAGAAAAACTTTTCGTTTATCATCAACGACTGCTAATATATTTACATGGATCATACGAATTGTTATTCTTGTACTTCAACTTGATTTATGTCTAAAGCAAGTATTTATTCTTGAACTTCTTCTATTATTGATGAATTCAAAATTGTTTAGATATATTCGTGGTTTATACTATACATGGAAAGGTTTTCAAAAGCGTCATAATCCGAAATGGAAACGATTTTATCTAACGAAACAAATTTTAATCGATGCTGATATTGCCCTACTGCGTGTATTTGATTGTTTTATGGATTCAGGTTCTCAAGTTATCCTACAATTGTATATTATGTTACGACTTGGTTCGACATCCATGAAATGTAAGTCTGTTAAGAAACCATTTTTAATATAACTCTTTGTGTTCAGTTGATACTCTATTTGCAAAACAATGTTTATCAATTATTTCATCGCTTGGTTCATTAGCTTATGCGTTAAGCGGTTATTCAAGATGTTGGAGACATATGCAATTGACACATTCACCACATGGTTGGCCCAAAGGAAAATCTCCTCCGCAGCTTGTGTCTTGGTGGAGTACAATTATTCAATGGGTATGCAATTACAATTTCCTGAATAGATTCTTCATAACTTTCGAATCTTATTCTTTCCTCTTAAGTTTTGGTATCTATTTTTAATAACACCAAGAGTCTTAGCACTGGCAATGTTTGCAGCAACTTTTCGTTCCTGGTTTTGGATTATTCTTGTTGGACATTGGTTTGGAATGCTTTTTTGGATACTTCGTTTTGTAAATATTTTTATATTTAAATCTTTTATGATTCTGCTTTTTCTTGTTTCTACATCTAGCGTACAATTTTTTGTATCAGTGATCAAACAAAATATAATCCACGAGAAGCAATTTTTGAAAAATGCTACAATCTTGTTTGTTCATACATATTTATATTTTGTTATATGGTATGTGTGATAGAAGTTTCGAAGTGTTTTTCATAAATTACTTCCTCATTTCTATTTAGAATCTACGCAAAGGCGATACACGTTTACATTACATTGGTTTCTACACAATTTATTATATTGAAAATGTTTCATTTTCAATTATTTATGCAATTCATTCGGCTGAAACGAATTCTGTATTGAAATATTCTCTTGTTACATTTGTTTGTGTTGGCTTTTGGTTTGCTGTTTTCTTTCAATTTATTTATTATCGTTTTCTACATCCAAGTGATCATGTGCGTATCAGTACAAAACATAATGTTGCATCTATAGCACGCATACGACCATTGCCTAATTTTAATCGTATGAAAAAATCGAAGTCATGCGAAGAAATGATCGACGAAAATGATGTACAAAATCAAAATGAAAATAACGACCTTAGTGAAGCCATATCATTACAATTCGATTCGAATCCGATTAATGAACGATGGCATAATCGTTTTGCAAAAGAAAATCGACAAAAATTAATTTCACAACAACAAGCGATCGATCAAAAAGTTAAATTAACAAAAGCACAAAAGCAATTGGTATGAAATAGTTTTGAATAACTACAGAAAGAAAACTGATCCCACCTGAGAGCAACTATTTCTCCATTGAGAAGAAGGTTCAAGAGGAAAATCGATTATTATGAGCACTCGGTTCACTTCCGGTTGATGGATTGTCAATGCAGCGTAGCTAGAGCACATCGATACAATGACACCCTTATTCTTTGCAAGACTAGAAATGTCCCTGCTCTATTTTGTATTAAAAAATTCTATATTTTAATCGTCTAGGAAGAATCAACGAAACGTCAACAAAATCCATCACAAGGAATTTTAAGAAAATTATCTTCAAGTTTCAAACGATCACACAGAAAATCAGCGCCTACTCCAACTGATAATAACGACAATGAAAATAGAACTACAACTGATAATCATTCGACTAGTATTGAACCTCGTAGTTTTCGACTTCAACCATTTTTTAATGTATCACGTGTTGCTTTGACGCGCACGCCTCACCAAGAATCGTACGCCAAAATGCAACAAGAAGATGACGAAGATTGTGATAAACCATATATTGCTTACATATCAGATAGACGAACTTCGCAATATCATCAACAATCAAACATGTATAATATTGACGAAGATTTACCTACACCAGATAAAAATTTCAATAATATTTGTTCACATATGAACCCTACGAATAATGAAGATGGAGAAGAAATGATTTTAACTGCAGCAAAGCTGACTCCATTAATAATACCTTCTACGACATTTGATGATAACGCATACATATCATCAACACCTATAGGCAATATTTCTCGATGTTAAATGTTAATATATAGTTGCTCTATTCGATTTCACTGATGGTTTCATTTTGTTTCAAGCATTCTGTAAAACAGTGAACACATATTTTGATTATGTCAAATTTTCCTATCTCAATCAGCGCAATAATCTTTCATTTCATCAATTGTGATTGTTAAATTTTTTCTTACATTTCAATCGTTCATACATAGACTAGTGTAAGATATGAAGCTTAAATGATACTTTATGTTTATCATATTTTGTTATTTTGGTGTTGATCAGCTCACATCTAGTCGAAATTTTGCTCAAAAAAATATCATCTAAGGAATGCATGGCACGGCGCTCTCATGTTTTTGCCGTTTTTTTTTCTTCGTCGAATGTTGTCATTTTTTTTCGTATATTTTTGTATATGTAGTTATATGTGTTTATTAGAGAGTAATGTAGAATTGGTTTTCATCGAATACACACGCAAAGCTATTTGTATTGTCTATATTGATAATGTAAGTAAGAGTAGAAACATTATTTTATTTGTATTTTACAATAAAAATTATCCAGATTTTCATATCAAAATATAGCTGAAAACGTGATTGCAATCCTTGCCGGAGTAGTTAAGGAAATGATTTTTTGTTGCTGTTTAATCAGTATTTATTGTCGTTGAAATGGGTTGATAAAAAAAATAAATCTAAAGATTATTGCAGTGGATCTACTTTGAATCGATCTCTCCTAGTTAACATTCATCTACAATGCTCTACCGAGATACAAAAATGTATGAATATCCCATTTTCACTATGAACCGGCTACAAATCCTTCTAGATTTGGAGAGGAATTCACAACTATTCACGTTATTGTAGGCTTCTGAGAATGTGGTGAATAGAAGGTCTTCTTTTTCTACAATCACACACTCGATGATTTCTTTTCTATTCATCAAAATATAATGACGTTTCTTTTTACGATTTTTTTATTAAAGATTAAAATAGGACGTGCAGCCACACACTCGATGTAAATAAAAAAATAAATGTTTTTTATTTTGTATATATGTATCAAATATTTGGAATAAGACAAGGGAACGTTTTAATAAATAGATTGAAGAACATGACGAAGACCACTCGTATCCATATTGAGTAGTTGACGATTTCGATCGGTTTCTGTGCTTGGTGTTATTTCTGTATTTAAACGACGTCGCGTCTCTAGCGCTCGGTTTTCAAGCATAACTGAATTTGATTTAACTGCTATTTCATCTTCAATTCGATGTAATTGTTGTTGAAGAATGTTCCATGCGTGTCTAAAAGAAAATTTATTACAATTTTTTTCTCTTTGAATCGATTCTCTTTTACTTGGTTTGTTTTAATCGATCTTCTAAAGCACGTTTTTCAGCTGTCAATTGTTGAATTTCATCGCATAACTGAAATTTCGGGTTATAAATAGATTGAAAAAAAGAAAGAAAAGCAAATAGACATACTCCATAGGTAACTTCGTCACGAACTAAATCCATTCCTGGACGACTATGACGATTTTCTTGTCGAGACATCGCTAATTTAATTAATGGTTCTTTATCTAAATGAAAAACAGGAATATAAAATTTGTGTTTTTGAAGAAAAAAAGCAAACAAGTTTTTTGTTTATTACCTCGAACAGCTTTTTCCAAACGATCAATATCATTTTCATTACTAAGGATTTCTTCTTCTGTCTAGAATAATAAACAAATAAATAATTTAGAAAAAAACGTTCTTTTTTTTAAAATTTTTGAATGAATGCTAAATACTTGTTTCTTTTGCCATTCAAGCTCTCGAAGTGATCGTTCAAGTTCATGAAGACGTTTTCGTAATGCATATTCACTTGCTTTACCCTGTGATTCGAGATCCGATGATGATTGCCCAATAGTATGAAATATACTTTCACGAAGACGTGTTGATTCATAAACTAAAAATACGCAAGAATAGAAGATTTCAATTGCTTCTTTTCATGAGCATACTTTCTTTTTCTGCACGATCTTTATTATATTTTGAAAATGCTACCCATTCTTCTGGCGTTATTTGTCCTTTGATTGGTCGACATGCATCAGGTTTATAGCCAATATTTGGTGAAAATTCATTTAATTGAAGATTTTCTTCACAGATTGCGAACGCCGTATGTTTATCTTGTAAGTCCTGAATTTCATAAAACGTAGGAAAGATGATTTGTAAAGAAGGAAAATAGGTACTCGAATTAACTGTTGTTTAGCTTCAGTGAGACGAGCAATTTGATCAAATGCTGTTTGCACTTGTTGATGAAGTTGTCGTTTAATACCATCGATTACATAAACTTCCTTAAAAGAAAATACGTATGTAGATTTATTTAGTCGTACACAAATGCTGCACTTTTTTCAATTCACGCTCAGCTTCATCATCAACATTATCGATTGCTTTACGACCATCACGGGTAACATGATTTTCCAATGTAATATCTATAAAAATATTTTGTATTATCAATAAAAAAAGGGTACGATGACAGAGACTAAAATCTACCTAATGGACTTCGCATATGTTCAAGATATCGTTCACATTGTTCTTTAACAGATTGCATAGTTTGAACTTCTCGATCAACATCTTGAATTGTATATTCAAGTGCTTTACGCCATTTATCTACTTCATCGAGTCGATTCGAAATTCGCACATCACTGAATAAAAATAAACAAGCAAAATTTTCCTTCTACAAGAAATACATAATATTAAGTAAACGTACTTATCATGTTTATTCCACCAGGATTCATTGTACGTTTCATTGATTAACCGACGGCCATCTTGCCGTACTTGATGTGATACATTTCGACTACGTTCGGCATCATAGGATATCGCATAACTATTAGAAAACTTACGGTTTTTAGATAGATTTCATGAGAATAAAAGAGTACTGACTTATGATTGAACCAATCTGGTACATTATATTTAGCTCGTGGTTTTTGTTCTAGTGTTGGATGAAAAGTATGAACGGTTACTTCCGATTGTGACTTCAATGGTTTAGAAAGCGATTCAAATCCACTCATGGTCAAAACTGTCGAACCAAACAAAAACAATACAACAACAGTAATGGCAGCAATTGATTCTTAGTGAACATCTAAGTTATGTTTGTTTGCCATTTCTACTCGCATCTCTATGGATAACCCTGGCAACTAGGGAGTTCTATTGGAAAATTATTTATCAAGAAAAGATCATTATAATCAAAGGTGTTTCTATCGCTTTCATATTTTTATAGATTTGAGTGTGTAGGTGAACAGTAGAAAGAGATGTCGCTAAAAACCATTCCTTGTCGATGTTTTTGTCGAACAGACGGTAAATACAATACCGATCATAGTGATATCCTCTCTTGGGAATGAGAAAAAAAAGTAGACTTTGAATTAAAAAGAAAGAAAATTATCGATTTATTTCATTTATAAATGATATCCAAAAGTAAGGACGAAGCTATCAAAACACGACAGGTACAATGGTGTCGTTGTGTTTTAGAAAAATATGTGCCTGCGAGAGATCTCGGACCAGTCGACAACAGCCATAAAGCTATTCAAGAACATTTCATTGCGTTTTGAAAATTACATTCAACTGATTCGGCAGATCTATGAAATATAGTGAACATCATATGTTCATGTTGCTCATAGGTCTTATCTCAAAAAGTCTTCCCGTATTTCAGCGCATTATGTTTCGAGGCATTCTTCTTATTGTGAATAACGAGTGGATGGAAACAAAAGGTCTGGTTCTAAATATCATGTATCACCCCATATATATATATATATATGTGTGTGTGTGTAAAGGCAAATAAGAACAAGGCAGACACTATGAAATCCTAATGTTTAAATGTTACTTTATTAATTTCTTAATCGAAACAAAGTGAATTATATAGCTAACGTAATTATCATCTAGGTGACAAATCGATGAGATTACTGAAATATGATAAAAGTGAAAGCGAATGTTGACTGTAATCAGTATTTTTTCTGAAAAATAATCTTGTTTTTAAAAGTAGACTGCTTCTGAAAACAGAACCAATGCAAACAATTTGTTCAAGATATTTAATATATGTCAAGTCACTTTATATTTCAATATTGAAGGTAATCAATATTCATGATATACGTCGATAGAAAGGATTTTGATGAAATCTGAGAAGCAGTGTGCTGACCAAACACTGAATATTTTGAATAAAGCTTAATTCAGTGAACTAACAAGAATTTTGTTTTACGGTAATTTAATCGATTCCATATGCGAAAATAAGGGAGTATTGAGTGCTCTCAGCATTATTTGAGTACAACTACCTTGGTGATTTTTAGACAAAATTTTGTTTTATTGGTTTGCCCTCTAGTGAGTTTTAATCAGCCTTTTAGATAATGCTGCGCAAGGCATCATGGGCTTTCGATTCAGAGTTTATTCGCATACGTATTCGACGTCTTCTTGTTTTATCGCGTGATAGGAATTAGTTTTGCTATTTGCTAGGTAAGATCTATTAGTAATGCACTTATGTAAAACACATCTCGAAAAACATACTCATATCGTTAAACAAATATCAATATTATTACACATTAAGATGACAAAAATGGTTGTGGTTGCTGTACCGATGACGTGTTCTTGAGCATAGAATGCCTAAACTTTCGTTGTCTTACTCATTTTTATCGAAAAACAAGATGACAAGAAAATTGCTCGATACTACCTACCTGTACGTATATATAAAGTGCTAGATAGTGAGAGAAAGAGATATCCGTGAATTATTATTATATGCGAAGACTGCTATTCTGACTTATACTCATGACACAACTCTCTACCATATTATACCTGATTACTTTGTCTATCGTAATCGACCATGTTCGATCGATATCGAGTCCTCTACAACCTTTCATTGCATATCAACATTCGGTAGAATTAGAGAAAGATGTAGCCGATCTCTGGTGGACCATCGACAGTGCCAAAAGAGAAATCACATTCGAATTACATATCAAAACAATAGGCTGGATTGCATTGGGGATCAGCCCAGGTAGATTTTTCTCGTTGCTAAATCTGAGTTATTGATCTTTTTGTTTCATTCAGCGGGTGGTATGATAGGTGCTGACATCGGTGTAGGTTGGGTCGATCAAATGGGTCATCTCTATTTTCAAGTAAAATAAAGTTATCTGTATATTGTCACGTAAACTATAACCTGTCTATTTCAAGGATCGATATGCATTTGGCAGAACGCGTCCTATGATCGATAATACCACCATTGATTGGTTCGGCCTTCAAGGCCGCGAATCAAGCGGATGGACAGCGATTCAATTCAAACGTTTACTAGACACATGTGATGTCATGGATGTTGAAATCAAGGTAATTTTCATATGTGTAGTGTCGCTAATTATGAGTCGAAAAATATTATGCAAATCTGCAGTTTTGTGTTGTATGGAGTAATTCTTTGTTTTTTACTCATGTTAGATATTCATAAGGGATTTTTTAAATAATTATAACATTATTTTCGACCTATTCATCTGATTAAACAATATTTAGTCGGGCACCAACAATCTTATTTTCGCTTATGGTTTGGCCGATCCCGATCCATCTGGACCTAATGGTGAAATATCTTATCATGATTCTCGACGTGGCTCACGTGCTATTCCACTTCAATCATATGCTGATCCACCATCTGAAGATGTTTTTGCTGGACTTGACTTCTTTGAATTTCGTTTGAATAATGTATGTTCTATGACAAAATTTTATTGTAGGGATTGTTATGTTTTGTTTTCATTGATTTAATCCTCTTTTCAGTATGTCGTGCCACCAGCTGAAACAACCTATCATTGTAAAATCTACAAAGCCCCTAGTCAATATTCAGTCAAACGTCATGCGATTGGTGTAAGTATAACTTGCGTATGATAGATTTCATCTTTATCTCCTCTTTTTTGTAGCACAAGACACTAATTGGTGCAGGCAATCATGACCTTGTTCATCATCTTCTTATGTATGAATGTGATTCAACAGCTGTATTCGATGATAACAATTTGCCTGATGATGAGTGTGATAAGATTTATCAGAAAGTTGGACCGTGTGCATCTAATATTGCAACTGGTTGGGCTGTTGGTGGCGATTATGTAAGATAGAAAATACTTTTTGAAATAAAGCAAAAAACAAAATTGTGAATGTAGATGATTGGATTTCCAGAAGAAGCTGGTTATCCAGTTGGAGGTAATTTTCACATCAAATACTATATGGTACAAATGCATTATGATAATCCAAACCTACTCTCGAGTATGAAATTCAATTAATATTTCATTATAAATCTACATGATATTTCATTTAGATCGTACCGATAGTTCAGGTATTCGATTTTATCTTGGTAACAAACTTCGTCAATATGATCTTGGCTATTTGACATTTGGCACTGATTCAAGTGCTGTTGCTTTGGCTATTCCGCCGAAAGCGGAACGATTCGTTGTCGATGGGTACTGTACAGCGAACGCTACACAGGTAAAGCAGGAGTTGTTTTTGTTTTCGTTTTTATCTAATAAATTCATAATAAATGCTGTTGTAGAATTTTCCTGAAGAGGGTATCACAGTTATCTCTACTTTTCCGCATACGCATTTACAAGGTATATTTGAAACTAAAAAAAATCTATGAATTCGATTCTAATGCTAATGCTGTTTTTCCTAGGTCGAACAGTGTGGACAAAAATAATTCGAAATAATACAGCTGTAGACTATCTATTCAATGCAGAAGCATATGATTTCAATTACCAATATGAAAATCGTTTACCCAACCGAGTCAAATTATATCGAGTAAGAGAGACTCAAATGTTTCATCACATGTGAACTGATGTTTCTCTTGAAGGGTGATGAGTTTGCTACAAGATGTATCTACAATACTATGAACAAGGATGTGATCACTCTGGTAAGAAAGATTCTATGGGCAGATTTTTGTTTTTCGTAGAAGCAAAAATGACAAACGAGAATCTATTTGATTTCTGCAGGGTGGCGAAAGAACGAAAGATGAAATGTGTCTTCATATGGCGACATACTATCCTCGAATGGATAATTTATACGGCTGTATGACAACAAATAGTCCGGATGCATGGCTTGCTAAGATGAACAGTTCTTCGTGAGTTTGTTCAAGTCGCTAACCAGTTCTCACTTTTATTGAAAATACATTTAGACCGTTCGATTATAATCAATTACAAGAATGGCTTCAAAGTTTGAAATGGACACCAGAACGAGTTGCAGAATGGCAAGAATTCTACAATACAGTTCCTCGCATAGCTATATATGGTGCAGCACCAAACCTTCAGCTCAATCCTCTTCCCAGAATTCCTGAATATAAAGATTTGAAACCAGTGATATGTACAAGAGATCAAACGACTCCTGGCCAAAGCCCAGCAACACGTACAACTGCTAGCCAAGGTTCAACAAAGCCGACAACTGTTGCATTTAATTCTGCAGTTCGTCAAAATGTACTTACATTTTTTCCTTTGATTTCAATTGTGATGAAAATTATAATTAGTTGATCAATAAAATTGATTTAAACAAAACATATTTGACAACAAATACAGATTGTACTAATGTATTTATCTTTGAAGTAACAGACTAAACATCAGCATGAAATTTGTAGGCAAAGTTTTGCAAATTCGTTGAACTTTAGAATAATGAGTAGCTATTTTATTCATGTTATACAATTTCATAGAGTTCATATCGCTTCACACGAGTATTGTGAAATTTACTCAGATCGAGTTTTTTTCTCAATATTGATTATGCTTAGCTGATAGAAAAGATCGATAGGGATACACTAACGATTGGACGAAAACAATATGGTTCTTCCTGAAAATACAGCAATAATGCTGGCATCAGTTTGAGTAGGATGTTCTCCTTTTTTGTTTATTGTATATTGAAAAAACGATTCACAAAGCATACGATAAATACTTAGAGAAAAGTAAATCTATGTATTTTAGCGACATTTAACGCGAGTCCTGTCATTTGCAAGATGTTTGTTGCGGAGTTGAATGTCCACTGGCCTGTTGGTTGTAATTCTTGCCCGTTCCATAAAATTCTCGTTGGTATTTGATTCATACCAAATACTTTGATGTCCTCTAATTTAATTGTATCACCCATTTCTGGATATTTATATGCCCATGGATCAATGGTTAAAACTTTTGATTTAAAAACAAAATTAAAATGATTGTACATCCCTCGGTTGTAAGTATCAATCGATTCGCCATCATCCCAAAACAATTCACCAGATGCTTGTTGATCCTTATCTAGTGCCACAATAAGGTACAGTGGTTTCTTACGGGATTCTACAGTATTCATAGCCGACTGTTGATGAGGAATTATTGAACCACCACGTAAAAACAATGGTATAAAATCATATGGTGCTGCAACAGTTGTTTGATTCAGTGCTTTCATTTCTTCACCCGTATAATAATTAAACCAACGTTCCGTCCAAGGTAAATAGACAGATTTAGTGGTGTGATTTTCTTTAATTACAGGAGCAATGAGCAATGATGAACCCCATAAGAATTGTTCATCAAGTGGCCAACAGTCTGGAATGGTTGGAAAGACATGGGCCATTGAGCGTACAACGGTACCACCGGAGATATGAGCACGAAAAAATAATGAGTACAAATATGGTATGAGAGTATATCTTTGTTCAACTGCACGACGATTCGATGCGACTACATCTGGCAAAAAAATTCCAGGATCTTGCTCAATAAACTTGATACCGTCTTGGTTGTTGCCATTATGATTTCGAAAGAATGGATTGAAAGAACCTAAGAGATTTAATTTGATCAAATTATTAGTCCCTCTAACGTTTTTATGGTAAAACAAAACGGTTTCAGTTCAATTTATGCGGGGCAAAAATAACTGAGAGCACATTTAGTATGGTCTCCATAGGAATCGAATAGTGAACATGCTGAGGAATTGTCGAAGCTGGTAAAATCCTCCATTAATCATATCCAAATCAGTTTCAATATTCTCAATGTTTAAAATACAAAAAAAAACAATTCTTCAAAATCGAAATTTTCAGCATTCTACTATTTGAAAATACTACGAGATGAATCAATTTTTTCCGTGCGCCCATACAGTCTTTTAATAAAAGCCTGAAAAAAAGCCAAAATTCTGATACAAACCTAATTGCATCCATCGTTGACACATTTGCTCTGTTGTATTTTGAAAGAAGCCACAAATATCAGCACCGATATAGGGAATACCGAATAAATTGAATTCTAGCATTCCAATAATGTTGTATTTAAGATGTTGCCAATCGGCTGTATTATCTCCCAGCCAATGACCCGTAAAACTACCAGAAGTCGGAAATGTAGATCGACTAATCACAATCGATCGTTTATTTTCTATGCTACGTGCAGCTGGCAATGTAGCCATAGTCTCTGACCAACCATACAGATTGTGAACATCATAATGTGTATAGGTTTTGCCTCGGCCATCGGTTTGTTCAGCAATCATGCATAAAGTTTTATCAGATATATAATCACCACAAATAGCTGTTTTATATTGTGGATTGTCTAAATGTTCGCCACTATCGTTACAAAAAAGATTCCACGATTCGGGCCGGAACACCGTTGTATTCCAATTCCACGGTTGTAATTTGTTTGTATCAAAATTAGCTGGTTCACTACAATCATCGATAGACATGGTAGTGAAAGCAAAACGAACAATGAACTATCAAAGCGACTCTTACTTCATATCAATCCAAATACCATCAAATTTCAGTTGCTTATGATAATCAACAATTTGTGATTTCCACCAATCGAAAGCGGGCGGATAGAAAAAATCAGGAAACACAGTTTTTCCTAAATTATATTAAACAAAGAAGAATGATGCGTTGATGCTCACATAATAATCATCGATCTCAATGAAAAGCTTTGCTTCCCCTTTTTCTTTTATTACTATTTTAAATGACTGTTTCGATATATGGAAAACTTCGTATTCGTTTACTGTGATACTACTTAAATATATCAGAAACAGAAACAAAATAATTCGCAAACCATCAGGCCAAACATAGCCGAGCATGTTTCGATTTCCAGTTTCATTAAATTGAACATTTTTACGGGCAGGCCATTTAATCCAGATATCAGCCTTTTGTCCTTCATCAAAAGCGGAATAATCTTTTTCTTCGGAATCAATAGCCGGATCGAGAATTGTAATAAATTTCATTCCTTTTTCATGTAACCAATCGACGTATTCAGGTAAGCCATTAAAATCTTCTTTATTCCATGTGAAATCAAGTCTTTTTCGAAAATAATCAATATCACCATAGCTAGAAATGAATTTCAAAATAAAACTATTCGTTCTTAAAATCAAGCATTTCATACTTACTGAACATCAATAGGAATACTTGCATTGAGCGTTCTGAACATGGCTGCTTTCATATTGTCAAGTTTGTCATAACCATACCGGCAAAGTTGAAATCCAAATGCCCAATACGGAGGTAAATATGGATTTCCGATAATACTTTGGTATTGTCGAATAACTAGTTCCGGTGTTGGTCCTGAGAAAACGAACACATCTAAAATGCCGCCAATGGTTCGGTAAGTAAACATTGCTTTTTCGTCATCGAATTCATCGAATTTATAATCTTGTGCATTTGAATTAAAGATAAATACACCAAAAGCTTCTCCATTAGGTTCAATAACCATGTAAAATGGATGCGTACCATACAGATTTTCATTGACTCCTGAGGGTGGTTGATCTCGAGCAAAAATTCCATATCGATTTGACTTATTCAGCTCATGACGAAAAGATGGATGAGTATTTTCACCGAAACCTATGTACAAAGAACAATATTTCGAATGAAAATAGTTTTCGATAATTATTTACCATAGACATTTCTAGATGGAATTGTTGTTATTATTTGGAGAAATTGATCATCATAGATGAAACCATTGGCAAATAATGTTGTGTCGAACAGAATCGATCCTGAATTTGTACGTTTCACTCGAAGTCCAACTTGTTGATTCGTTGTTTTGGTCATTTCAAATTCGATCTTTGCTGGACCACTTGTTGTCGGAGCTGATGGATTCCATCGAATCGGAACAGGAACTTCGTATCGTTGTGAATCTGCATTACGTATAGTCATACGTATCATTTGAGGACCGGACACACTAACTTGAACCTTTAAATTTTCAATATCGTGACCAAACATGGAAAATTGAGTTGCTGCTCGTGCAGCACGACTCGGATTAATAAACGACGAGCGAAAATGCGCTGGTTTGGTTGAAAGGCGTGTTAACGTATACTGTGTCATGGCAGATGAAAGTTGTGTTGGGCCATCTGTCACTGAATAACCACCTTTTTCCGTTGGAATATAACAAGTAGGAATGCCCGACTCAACATTCGTATCCCATGTACATCCACGAGATGTACATGATTCATTTGATGTAGTTAGTTTGTTATCTGTTGAAAGGTTAAGAACACAGAAAGATCGGTACTCATCAATGTCTGGATTGCAATCAACTCGGTATTTAGGATCGACTTTCATGAAGTTAGGCAGTTCGACAGTTCTAATTGATGCACTTTGCCATGAATTCATAGGCCTTCCACTTTTTTCTATCACCAATCCTTCCACTTCAACATTGAGTTGAATTGCTAGTCCAACAAGAACAGCAATTAAGGCAAGAATCCGCATTTCTTGTAATGGATGATTCAATGTTCTGCAATTATTCGAAGAAAATACAATATAACTACGGCTTGTACGAAAATGATTATGACTACGGATGTATGTAGACCTTGTTCTCTTTCATATTAACGCGCACACACTTCGAGGTATCTGTAACTTTTCGTTAAAAGAAAACAAATGATTGCATATTTATTCCTTAGTATTCTTATCTGTAGTAATTTAAGACGTGCGGATCATTTTTGTAGAAAAAAAGAAATAAAAATTTGATACATATGAATATTATCGAAAAGATAAATAGCACTCATAGTGTATCATGTCTCAAAAATCCAACTAAAAAACTAGATAAGAGAAACTCTCGTGATAACGAAAATAAATGTAATAATGATATTCTCTTGATCTATGTGTTTAATCTCCCTTTCAATATATTAAATTCAAAGCTGAGTATGAGTCACATCAATTACTATTTACTTGTCCTATCCTTAGCCGCTTAAATGCATTCTCTCGTTTCATTGGATTAGAAGATTTACTTTTGATAGCAGAATATCGATATCAATTTACAGGAAAATATCTTATGATTTAACTGCAATGCTTAATACTAGTACTTACTTAATCTAATTGTCAATTTCTATTCCAATGTAACATGGATTCCGATTAAAGTTGAATAAGATATACGCCTAGACGCCTTTATCGATTAAACGATGTTGAAACAAAAGAAATACTTTCTATGTACATTTGATTTTTGCGATTCTACTCACAGAAACTTAACTATGGTTCTAACCATGGAAGACTCAATTCTATTTCATGGAAACGACGAAGAAGACAGCAACTATCGAAAACTCTTCCGTATAAAACTTACATAAAGATCCGAGCCTTCATATTTGTCTATATTAGTTTCATTCATCTTCGATCGAAGAAATCAATGCTCATATTGATTTTAGCTTTATGAGCAATTTTGCAACAGAAACGCCCTTGATTACTGCTATACTCGACTAGAAATATGTTTTTAACGTTCTGTTTATTTCTCACAAAATTTGCGAGATTGAAAAGGCAGAATATTCATCGAATATGTCAAACGTTAAAATTAAAAAGAAATAAATCTACAAAAGAATGGAGTTCACTGAAACTAAAAGCTAAGCACGATTTTCTTTCTGAATATACGAGTGTGTTTATCTCTATTGAACATAGAACACGCCCTCTCATTGGGTCACCTGTTATAAACACGTAACTTTGAAAGAATTTAATATTGGATGTAGGCAAGAATTAAAATTTTCAACATCTAGAATCACAATAGCTCGTTTGTTCAGTCACAAAACAACTTATCCAACTGATGCGAATCACATTCGACTTAAGATTATGTAAAGCACGAACGTTCAAATGATCAATGAATTTTTGTAGTAGTTATAAATTACTCGCGTCTCTCTTGGTTCTATACAATTCATGAACCTTTTAAGATGTACAGTTGGGTCAGACATTCACTTTTTGAGCTTAGGATTAATAAGGGGAAAGAACTTTAATTAAAATTGCGTACAAACTTGCTCGACTATGAAGTAGTGCAGTAACACAGGTTATGTATTCTTGAATGAAAAATAAGGCAACGCCTTATATCACAACCAGGTAATAAATATATACGCTTTTTTTGTCGTTGCCCCGAAAAGGAATAGATTAGGCGCGCATCGTTATCAAAATCTGTTTTGATATTTTCAATACCATTTCAACAATAACAACAATCGTTAATCTTTTTCGACAACAAAAGACAGCTCATAGCAAAGAAAGATAAGTTTAGAAATAGACAGTTGCTTGTTAAATCTTTTCAAAGGGTCTCTCTAAAACTTAAGGTTAACATGTACTATAAATATTCTTGATAAATTGTGTAGATATTTGGTTTACTGAAAGCATGTGAATCTGAAAAACTGCATATCACATAATTTTTACTATTGAGAAGATTTCATGAGATTAATTTTCAAAAAAACCAGCTTTCGCACAGGCAAACTTTTCATTTTTACCAAAACCTATTTTAAGCGACGGTTACTTCCGTTTCAAAATGAAATTTCCAACTAGCCGTATATGATTCAATCTTGGAATTCTCATTTCTCGTAACTGCATCATACAGCGAAAAATAAAATTTCGTTGTGAAAAAAATGAAGATTCCATTTCAATCGATCGATTTAGGAAAATTGTACCTACCAGAGCTCCGCGTGGGACGTCCCATGGGACGAACATATTTAGAAAATTTTAAGCAGACAAGAAAGAATCGAAGTTTCTTTCGAGGCGATTCTATTATATGCTTACTATCTTTATCCATTAAAATTATATTTATTGGCGTAAGTGACCGCTTTCAAATTTTATTCTCACATTTTAAAACATTTCGGTATATGCTGTTCAATTTACCAAAACTACTTTTATGAAAAACCGAATATAAGCTTTTAAAATTCGTCTAAGACAACGATCTTAATTTTAATGGATAGAGATAGTATGCATATCATAGAATCATATCGAAAGAGATTTTGATTCTTTCTTGTCCGCTTAAAACTTTTTAAATATGTTCGTCCCATGGGACATCCCCCGCGGAGCTCTGGTACCTACATTTAGTGAAGATATATGAGTGGTTTACATTTATAGACATTAAACATATAAATTATACACTTCTTGATTATAGAAGATAGACGACATAGGCTGATTCATCCGGTGTTTATTTTTGCCTATAGCTAAATGAAAAGTTTAATGATATCGTCACATAGTTGTATTACATAAGCTTTTGTATTTTACTACTAAAGAAGAAATCTGGATCGATATCAACATGACACTAATAATAAAAATGAAAGTCGGCTGTCTTATCAAAAGACTACATTTGGATTTGGACTTTTGCTTCATACACTTGACAATACATTTTCTCTATCTAAAATCATTGAAAATGCGCGACATTATATCTACGTCATAAATCTTGCTTTTAAAGGATTTTTTATTTCTTCTTAGAAAGAAAGAGAAACCCTTCCCTCTAAATAGTTATTTTATGAATCTATCATTTCGATATTGTATAACTATATAGTATAGACACTAATGCGCATCGTTTACTTCAATTTATCCCTGTCTTACACAACCTTGCAGATTATGTCAGTTGACGGCTGTTATTTACTAAGTTTTAATGTGTTATTTTGTTTTCTGTTGCAGTGTAACACTAATTCTCGAATTTCGATCAAAACTCGAGAGTCATACTGACATCACGCGAGGAACTCTTATATCAGTACAAGCCAATCGGAAATTTATTTGATATTTATGCATACGAAAAAAAAGATTCAAATATTCTCGAAATTCGACCAGTTGTCAAACACAACATAATACTTTTAATGATTGAAATCAGTGCTATCAAGTTCTAAGAACTACACATTAATACCGGAGATTGTTTAAAGAATGCAAATATTTTTCGATTCTGATAAACATTAAAATTAACTAGCCCTTTGATAAAACTCTTTTTGTTTCAATATTTCGTGGCGAATCTATGGATTAAACTGTGTTTCCTATGCTAGATGATATTTACGGCGCAATCGAACTAATTGCAATACAACACTAAAATATTCTCCATATGGATACAATGATCCAAAACTACACAATCAATAAGAATATAGCTGACAACAATACCGTAGAAATAATCAACGGCTAAGGCAAAGGTCAATCATCAAAAATACTATCCAAAAAATAGAAAATTATTAACCAGAAATATCACCGTAATTAAGAACTATTCTCTTTCAATTTTGTTCTGCTAAGTTATTAGCGTTACGAAAAAAACGTGGGCACATATTGCTCTATAACCCTAGAGGCAAATGTATTTATGTTTTGAAATACCTCGACTCCTTGGCATCTCACAATTTAATTATTTACTATCATCTGTATTTTTTCATAAATCTCATAGGAAATCGACTCATAAAATTTTTCAAGAACATCAACAAAACATTTGCAATTTAAGTAAGTCAACTAACTATTGATAGGAAATTCAATCCTATTGATTTATTATGATTTACACCTTCACTCTAACCAAAATTACTTATCAAATGAATTCATGTGCTAGAGACACTCTTCATTTAACCGTTTCTTCATGTAGAACTAACAACAAACAAGATCAAGATGTACGGCACGTATTATTTTTCTTTTGTTTATATTTTATATTTGTCATAATATTTTTATAACACTTCTATTGTGATCATTATCACCAATACACTCGACAGTAAAATTATGACATAATTGCAAGGCGTCGCGCTTGGATTAAACTGATTTTGAGAGAAAACCTATAATAATCCACCCCTGTAATCCGAATTCGACTATGCCGTATCATTGTGATAGTTAAAGGTAAAGAAATTTGTGCACAGATACTCATCTTTATTAGTCGTGGCACAAAATAGAGTTGATATCTTTTTGATACATCGATTCGGAGCATTTTCTTTGATTAAATAAACTATGTCTATTGATCGCTACTCAATTTCCGAATTAGAAAACTCAATAAATATAATAATATTACTGGAAACAATATGCATTGGCGCAATGATCGAGCTATAAAACATTATTAATTCTAATCAAGATTTATTAAATCTGTTCTCAAGTAGTAAGAAAAAAACAGTAGCAAATGTTTTTTATTGATTGTTCATCTCTCGATTTCTTTTTATGATTGATTCTATATACAATATGCATTATGAGTGTAGCCGTTTTTCTTCTTCTTCTGTATGCAATTTGTCTTCATGAGAAAATTAGTCAGAATTTGAACACAAACCAATCGGTTAAAAACTCATAATAGAGTCACGAATACGACAGGAAGCATTCAATCATAAACAGTACACATAATCATAGACATCTAGTAGATAGAAAAAAAAAAACATTTTCTGGCGCATGAGTTTCATCAAATTATTGTTGCTGTACTTTGAAAAATAGCCTAGTACAGGATGTTTTAGAATGAAGAAGAAAAAAGAAGTCATCTCATTTTTCTCCTAAATATATTTTTATCTCTTGCAATAAATGCGAAGGAAGAGAAGAGAATTATAAACTGGAAATACCCAGGGGCGTTTGTTTGATTTGTTCTCAGTGACATATTTGTTTCTATAAATCTAAATACAGTATAAAGTTTCTCACACGCATTTATATATTCAATTAAAAAGAACTCTTATCTGCTGAAACTGAATACCTTTACAGATCTAGTTCAAAGTGTTACAAGAAAACAATGTATGTTAATAAATATTCGATTCTACTCATCCTCGTCATTTTTTCGCTTGGTAAATTCTAAATTCATTCTTTCTCCTAGATACGATTTATGTTCAATCCTTTTTAGTTCTATTTTGCTATACAAATGCCGATTCAAGTGAACAACAGGATCATTTAATTGATAGTAGTGATGAAGAATATGATGACTTAGTGGATCTTTACCATGGTGCGTCAATTCATCCTTTCCTTATCAATCAACGAGCATCACTTCGACCGTTTGCCGGCAAACGTGCATCACTACGCCCCTTCGGTAGACGGGCATCATTACGTCCGTTCGGAAAACGTGCATCGTTACGTCCATTTGGTAAGCGTGCGTCGCTACGTCCTCAAAGCTACGTGGGTAAACGGAAACAGCGAAGCATCATCTATGATGATGAATAAATTTCAAACAAGTATGGTTTTGATGTATTGATTTGTTTCTCTTGTATTAACAGCATCAAAGAAATAAAAGGAAATTCAATAAATTTATTTGAATATATATATATATATATATATGGAAATTTGTTTTATTTATCATAAAAAATCATTTCTTTTTTTTCGATCATTGCACAACAGAGGAACCAACACCAACAGGAAATATTGCAGCACCATATTGATCATTCGTGTTTGCCATGTTTACGAACTTTGGCTATGTTTATTTTTTGTTGTATTTTAGCACGTTTAGTTTTGTCACTACGTTCAATATCTTTAGCTAAACGAAATGCTAAATAACCAGATACGATAAACATAGGTGTTAAACATAGAAAAATATAATAGAGAAATTGCCACGGGTTCGTTGCTAATAAAAATGAAAGATAATTATGTTTTTTTGACATAAATAAAATGAAAATCTTTCTACCTGCATAAATAACGACATCCATAAACTTTTGATGCCAATCAATTGAAAACATGATATTAAAATGATACGTTTACACTTCGTTTCAAATAAAATAAAGAGAAGTTTAAAATAGATTATATTTGAGCTAAAGAATAAAAATTCACAATTCGGTAAACATCTATAATAATAAAAAAACCAAAGAGCATAGTATAGTTGATCCTACTATTTTATCATGGAGTATAGATTTTAGGAACAAGACGTATCTCTGCAATTTGCTTTGGTCAACAAAATTTATAAAAATCAAGTTTTTTACAATATTATAGAATGATCACTAGACTGGTGAATAATGACTAAGCACTTGTTTCTAAAGCTTGGATAATTCAACACACTTATGCATTGTGTAGTACACACGCTTTCTGCATATTAAATCTAATATATATATATAATGCATTTTCAATTTTATGATGAGAAAAAAATACATATATTGGGTGAATCTGTTTTTGTATAAAAGACTCATCATGGCTGAGAAGTTACGCCACTCGCAAAGTGTTTTCAAGAAGGATAACATTTGTGAAGATGAATTTAAAATATCTGAATCACTATGTTTTGTTGTTTTCTTCAGATTGTAATTTTTACTGTAAGCACCATAGAAATCAACCAGTAAGATGGAAAAGTTGACTATTTACTGAGTTGATAAAACTCACGACTACGCTTTAGTTAATCAACCTAAACACGATCTACTTAAATTTGTTGTTATTAGAATAGACTATTAAACGATACCATGCATCGCCTAATCAGTGTTTCTAATAGAAATCTGAAATAAAATGTTTTTCTACATTTTGTTTATGTAAAAAACGTGTATCTTCACCCTTTGATTTTATAAACAAAGTGTATCAAAGTGTAAATCAACGAAAAGAGTTCAGATAATCTAGAAAGATAATAAGAAAAATTCTTTTTTATCTGTTTCATAGAGAAAGAAAGTCACATAGATTATAAACAACCAAACAAGAGCATTACTAGGCGTTGCTGTTTTTTATCCAATATTATCACATTTAGTTGAATACTTTTCATTCATAGCATGTACGGTTTTTGATGAATTAATAAATTCATTTTTAGGTAGAATTTCGACCTCATGATGTGAATCTGTTGATACAGCAAGTGATGACGACGATGGCAGTAATTGAATTCCGTCCAAGCAAACAAAGATTTGGCGAAATGCGTTTTCGTGGTCTAAAATCAAAGTGTTATTTTCTTTTTCAAAGTGTAAGCCCTACATTTTTCTCTTGGTGTGTACACTTGCTGTTAGAAACACTGCGCTTAATGTTCGGTAGCTAGATATCGAAAGTAAAAATTCAGAAAATGAAAATATCTAATATTTCAATCCTTTTTTTTTTAGTAAAATATTTAGCGTCGATGCTTAGTGCTCTTCAGTGTACATCAATGACCATTTTTAAAACCTTTTCCAACACAGATTTACAAAGGTTTACAAATATTTATAATTATCTACGTTTGACATATTGATATATAGTTACTTTCTTTCTTTCTGCAATAGTAAATAATCCATTTAAAATTGCTATGTTTTATGACAGAAAGCCTTCGTTATTTTTATTCGAAACTTGAGAAATAGTAAAAAGAAGACAGTGACTTTTCATCTGAACAAGTAAAAGTTAATTGATCATGTTTTTGTTTTTCAGATGGCGACAGATACAAGAACTGAAAAAGAGAAAATGCTTGCTGGCGAACTGCATAATGCATTTACGCCACAATTATTAAATGACCGAGCAGTATGTCGAGAGCTTATTTATGATTTTAACTCAACGCGACCAACTGAAGCAGAAAAACGCGACGAAATTATTCGAAAACTATTTGGTCAATTCGGATCTAATTCCGTTATTGAAACACCGTTCAAATGTGATTATGGTTATAATATATATTGGGGTGAAAACTCATTTGCTAATTTTAATTTAATTGCACTTGATACATGTCCAATTTATGTTGGTAATTATGTAC
>CAJNYU010001721.1:11302-67005 GCA_905331475.1 Rotaria socialis | reverse complement strand
GGGGTAAAGGCGTATTTACAGCGAAATCTTGCAGTAAAAACGTAAAATACAGAAAAAGCTGCTCTTTTCGCTTGAGAAAAATCAAAGATTTAACTATTGCGGGGGTGTACACCCCTCCTCATCTCGCTGGTCGCGCGGCCCCTGCCGGTATATTCTTAGATGTAAAAGTTCAATATCTTTAGTTTCTCTCAATCAATCATTATGATTTTTTCAGATTACGTTCCTCTAATAAGTCCCTACTACCACACAAAAAAATGACAATTTTATCGCAAGCCATTCTTGAGATATTGGACTCACAAGGTTAAAATGATCGATTTTTACTGCCATTTATCGATAAAAAATGGTCTAAAACCGATTTGTTCTCTGTTATTTCAACATTGGAACTTCGCGATATTATTGTATACTGTCTTTACTTTTCGGATATGAAACCGGCGGACTCTTTCATCGCAGCTCTTATTACATTTTTTCCGAATATCAAATGTACAGTCAACCCTCGATTTCTTGTCAGGCGAGATTAAAAATGACCTAAGCATGTAATAACGCATTTAAAACTGATCGGGCTATTGTTGAATGAAATTCTCATAATCGAGTGATAAAATTGATTGCCGCACTAAATGCCACGCGAGATTTGTAACCTTGTCTGACATGTAACTCTCTTAAAGTATGGCAGATTGAGCTGACACTTTGACGGTTTTATACATTCCTTGCGATCAAGTAATGTTCAAAATACCAGGATATCAGAAAGTTTATCGTTTGTATAAAAGAGAAAAAGTATTGTACAAATATCATACACGATTATTATGTGCATAACTATACTGTTTAATGCAGGTCAAAATAGATATATCACATAATAATTGATTTCATAATTAAAGAGCTGTCAAGACTCGCACTAGGTAACTCTAGTTTGTATCTGATCAGTTAATGAATTCGAATGTAAACAGAAACAGAATGTGTCACGTATCACGAATTGCGTAATAGAAATAGAAGCGGTTACGCCCATGTTGCGAATACCGGATCATTTTTTGCGATAAACCGCGGTAATTATCCTTCCTGTGGGTAAAGGGAGCCGGTAACCTGACTGGTACAACCGCCAATTTTCATGCGGCTTTTGTTACATGGGAGATCAATAATGTATTTTATTGACTTGAGAAACAGAAACAGAAACACAAAAAAAACGAGATGAAAGAAACGAATATAAATGCTAGTCCAGTTTTCTTTAGAAGAGAACATATATACGAATATAGATATCATAACTCATTCGAAAGGAATTGAAAGAACAGAAAACAAAACAAAACAAACACATATAATATAATATATATGTTACTATATCACCGAATGTGAGATAATAGAAATGTCGACAAGGCGGAAAAAGAAGACTGAGGACCTAACAATACCACTCATCTATCATCAACAACCAAATCAACCTTATGCAAAGCCGACGGTGTAAAACAACGTCAAGCAAACGCAAGAAAATTGAAAAAGAAAAATTATTGTATGCAAGTATTAAAATGATTTACTTGTAAAATATACCTGATCGAGTTAGTGTTGTTCTACTCGAATTTTATTGTTAATTTAACACTTATTTTACTTGGTACACTCTAAAAAAAAATAAAGATGCTTAGGTGNGACTGAACCCTGAGGGGTACCCCAGGTGAATTTTTGATAGAAAAAAAGAGTTGCCAAAAGTATTTAAAATATAAATTGTTCCAGTCAGTCTTTTGCGCTGATTCCAAATATGTTATTAGTTGTGGCTCATGTTGTAGTTTTTACGATAAAAATCTCAATTTTCAGATTTAAGGCGTTATACGTCCCACTTTCTTTATTTTATTTTTGGCAAATTCATGCACTTGCTAATCAAGACTAATCAATTGTATCATCAATTTCAGTTAATTCTACACTCATTTAGAGTCAATTATATACCGGTTTCAGACCAATTCCGGCCAATTCCAATTCCAATTCCAATTCCAATTCCAATCAATGCCGACCAATTCCAAGCCAAGAATTGGAATTGGTGCATCTCTACTTAAGTGTGACGCTTCAAATGCATGTTTTTCATTGATTCTGCTTGAATGTCTGAAATCGATCACCTGTTGATACTTACGGCGTCTACCCAGGTGCATGAATCCGACAACGGATCTTATCGAATCCTATGGGATCCGACTCCCTGACAGAATCCGATAGGATCCTACTGTCGGAATGATTCTCCTGGGTAGTTGGGACAAGAAAAATGATGTATCTCAGCTAGACATGCGAAGTGTCGACCAATTTTCGACGCTTTAATAAAATAAATTGTCATTTGAAGCGTCTTTTAAGATACGTGTCATCTTGTAGAAAGGTATTGCATCGTGAAACACCATTATGACGAATCAAGGATTTTCCAGAAAGGCAGCATTTTACTGTTTAAACAGTGACATCTTTAAGAGTACTTTTTGTTGTTACGTAAAAGAAAATATAGTTAATTCAATTGAATCGTGGGTTTTGATTTTAACTGAGGATGAATGCAAATTGAAACTACATGTTGCTTGCAATAGGGATGGTGAGAGTTGAAACAAGATTTTGTACTATTATCAATACAGCGCACCATGAAATTTTTTTTTACGCACAATAGTTAAGGAATTTACAAGAAATGAGATCGGCTGAGATTGTGGCGTATGAATGTGACTGAAATGGAGGCCAGTATTCACACACCTAAAAGTGTATTAAATGATGTTTTGTTTTTTGCAAGTATTATATTTACGTTAAGAGTGGTAAAACTACGTCGAAATCAACTATTACCACTTAAACCTAACTTTTTCAATCTTAGTTTACATTCTCTTCAGGTTTTCAGGTCTATTCTCCTTATTTTCCCTACGACTTGTAGTTATGTGATACTTTGAAGGTTTGTTTTACTACTCTTCAGTTTGTCTATCCGCAGATCCTTTAAATCGCAGTATAAAATTTTCTTCAGTAAAATAAGGAAAAGCTGCAATGCAACCATTTCCTTTCTTTTAAGAGCTTGATGAAAGTGATAATCTTCGTAAAAGTATTCCAGACAGAGTACTTTATCACAGTACACGTGCGCAATGAAAGAACTCGAGTCTGTGCATATCTGTGAGTGCCGACGATTCCCATTGAAGGAGAAGGAAATTTGTTTCACATTTTGAGAAGTACGTGCGTTAATCGTCAAATAATCAAACTTTTCCATGTGTACTTAATCATCGAGTGAAACTTCGGAGATGATAGCTCATCATAGACCAGTGAATTCATCCTAATGATATTATTTCTCTATGGCAAGTGACCATCCAAGTCGTACAAGCACGCGAGATAGTAGACTTTGCGAACAAGATATTTGTATTGACGATTTTAGTACATATGGCACGACTGAACCATCGACGTCAGTTTCTGTCGTATCTTTAGACATTTCACCGAACTGACCGCTCCAGTAAACAGAGAGTATAGAAGGCAGTTGTGAGTATCGATGGTTGGTTTAACCCGCTGTTAACTCAGTACTGTACTAAACCAGTAGTCAGTTTACCTCACTTGCTGCAAGTGATTACAGTATTTGTAGTAGCGAAATGATCTCGTTTAATGCTGTTACTCAAATGCTCGCTGGCTTCGTTCAAACAGAAAAACAAAGGTCCAATTTGATGACATCATAGGAATTTTCGAAAGATTTTTTGGAAACTGCCACGGTACCGGTGGCGGAAACTTGGTTTATACATTATTGCAGTGCGGTATAGGGAGATTTTCAACTGCAATAGACATATCTGATTTGTTCTTGCAAAGATCGATTGAAAACCTTTAAAAAAATCGATCAGGATTATCGGTAATATACGGTACAATGCGTGTCCATCTCCTTTCTTTTTGAACAATGAGTGAATCACAGCTGTCTGTCCTGTTTCTATCAAAAGTTATCTGAAAACAAAAATGACTCATCAGTCCATTTCGAGAAAAAGTTTCTTGAGACTTTTCAAAAGGAACTAAAGTGTCACTACCATTAATTTTGAAATATTCTCAGTATTTTAATAACGATATAAAAAAGTAATACTACTATTCAATGAAAGATTTTCTATTTATTATAAAAGTTTTAAAAAAAGCTTAGGATTTTAATAAAAATATTGATTTTTTTTTCATTTCTCACGATTGCCAACTTTAGCAGTGTTTTATTAGTAATGAATAATCTTAAGAGTGAAATTGACATCGGTTTATATAGAATCTCATTATCATGAAGATTTACGCCATCGAATTAGAACAATAACGAGAGCACTGAAAATAAAAATTGAAATTACCTTGACAATATGGTATTTTGTGGTCGAATAAAGATATCTAAAGAACTACACGCTTAAGTTAAGACCCCCTTCAAAAATTAATTTAATTTCTAATTTTCTATATTAATCAGCGAGATGTTCTTTAAATTGATATGAAAATGTTAGATTAAATATTTCCTTTGATTATACGTATACATGTGTGTGAAGGTGGATGCAAATCTTCTCTTGATTCACTTCACATTCAAAAACAAAATCGACAACAATATATTACAATCATATGAAAATGCAATCTATGAAAAACACTTTTGCACTACTGTTTATCTTTTAGTTTATTTCAATTTTTATTTTGCGTAGCCAAATGCTGATAGATGAGCTCTCTCATATTTAATTGAACATGTTGCATTCGACCAAAATCCATTATTATCATCATTGAATGTCGCTAATGTTTTATTCACTGATGTTGTATACGTTGGAGATACAATATTTTCTAATTCAACTTTCTGTAAATGTCCAAATAATTGTTTCAAATTCATGATCGCTATCGAGATTCTCGCCCGAAGAAGAAGAAGAACCAGGTAATTCAAGACTTTCTAAATGTGGCATAGATTTCATTATATCAAATAGATGATTATTTGAGATAAAATTAATTTTCATTTTTAAATAAACAAGATTCAACACAACTGTCAACTGCCAATTGGTTTCTATTGGTTCGTCTTCTGGTTCAAAATTGGCTAACTTAATATTTAGTTATTTTAATTTTGGTGTGTGCAACAGAAGATTACTTAAGCTATATAAAATCCAGTCGACTTTTAAATTCTCAATGTTGGTTGGTTTAGGTCAAGTAAAAATGGCACCACTTTCATATTCAGGATTTGTACATTCGGATGATTTTAATTCAGGTAATCCGTTGGCGCAAATAACCATTAGTGTGAGACCATGAATCTGCCCTAATGTTTGAACGCGTAAATTTTTTAACAATTTTAAATTTGAGATGTATTGAACCACTGATGGTTTTTCTGAAAGAAAAGAAAAATTTATGAATTAAATTCACTTTTAATCTTTTAAATTGTATTGCCTTTACTAATACAAACTTGATGAAGTGCAACTGATTGTAGACACATCAAGCTACTTTCTGTGAACATTGCATTAAACATTCGAATATGATTATCTTTAATTTATGTCACAGCTGTAAGATGGTTCACCATTATTTGGCTCATTTTGACGTTGATTATATTATAACGTTTTGCATGTTTCGAATTATATTTTAAACAAAGTCGATGATCTTTTAATAATCGATTGAAAAGATAATTCAAGTTAAAAAAACCGTTTGAATAAATGATACGCACCCAAGTGCTCAAAAACGTGCAGTGTAACTTCATTACGCAAAGTTTCCAATACTGTTGCCATCGTAGTTTATCTCAAATAAAAAAAACGATAAACCGTTTTATAATATCAATAAAGATTAGAATTGTTCCGTAAATTTTCCTAGTATTTGATGCGCTGATCATTGGGAAGGCATCTCATTGTTCACTATTTAGTAATTCATGATTGATTCATATACTATTACGTGAACAAATGCTTTTTAGAATGGGCAAATTTCTTTACATTGAAAATGCTCAAGATAAAAGTCATGATGACGCTGGTAATAGGTATACATTTCATGAAGTTTGTGTCACTGATGATAGTTGATGCCAGAGATGGTCACAGGACAGAGTACGACATTTTGTTTTCACTCTATCCTGATTCAGGGCAGAGTTGGGTTCTGAGTGTCGTGTGACTATGTGTTGGTGCCTGAGTATTACTTAGGTGGAGTGACTGGGTGTAGTTCAAATCTTGGCGTCACATCAATGTAAAACATTTATAGAAATAATCGAATTAAAATCATACATCTTTAATCAAGTAATGATTTTGTACAAGACATCGATTGTTTTTCAGAGGGCGTGCGTGTTGTTCGTCTATTAAACAACGTCAATATCGACTCACACACTGGAGTCCATCGGCTTTGGGTGAAAAGATTTTACTAATCGGAAGTCGATTGGCAGAAAAACTTGATCAAAATAAAAAAATTTCGTTCATTTTATTCAAAAGCCGTTACATTTATTTATGAAAAGTAGAAAATTCTGTGCTGAATTAGAAAAATTTTTAATCGTTTTAAGAATACTTTAAATTCTGGATTCCGGAAAATTTGATCAGTAAGGTCTGGGTTCAAAAGTCCTGATTGGTTGGGTTCGGGTCCGCGAGACCACAAATCCATGGATCCGATGGGCTCTACCACACCCTCAAGATGTCGCGTACAGAAATTATTGCCTAGATATAATTGGCATTAACGTATTTAATATAATACTTAATTTTCTTTTCTAGGGAAATTCATTTTTCCCCAAATGGTAGAATTGGCATGTGCTCTTCACTCCGATGTAGGTTTGCTATCCAGACAATAGTCGATTTAATCTTTAAAAATTGAGTGATGCATGTGGACGAAGATTCTTTTCGAAATACCTAAGAGAAATAATCAATGATAACTATGCGAATAAAAAATTGGTCACTCATTCAGCATCTATTTCCATCGCAAATTCTTTAATTCATCAGCATGATGTCTACTACGCAGTTAGTATTAAACATCGTACTCAGCACATGAAATTCATCTATTTGTTTAAATAGATGTAACGATGAAAACTTGTTGGGCACTGCGAATGTTTTTCTTTAATTTAAATTGAAGTAATTGTATGAATTTCGATTCTTACTATGAAGAATAACTTTCTTTTTTTCAATGATGAAAATGATGTAGTTTCATTAAAGTTAAAACACGATTTATTTTGATATTTGCATTGGAATGAAAGAAGATAATCAAAATGAGTTTTATAAGAATATTTCAATGAATAAAACTCGTCTACAATTAAGCATTGTTTTGAGTATCGAGAAAATTGATTTTGGTTGGAAGAAAAAAGCAGAAGCGAACTACAACAGTACAAATTCAAGGCTATTTATTTATTTTTCATTTCATTAGATTTTGAAGTGAATAAAAGTAGTAGTGCAGAATGAAGTTTTGATCGAACTATTGCGTATCAAAAATTATTCAAGGCCGTGTGCACGCCCTCCTACGAACGCCTATAATCTTCTCTAATACATGAAATCATCGATAGAAATATGAACTCTCAGAAGAAGTGTAGCTTGAAGTTCTGCCTATTTAATTGATGTCTTTAATTAATATGTTGACGTGAATTATTCTGTGTTGCTCCCAAGTGATAGAATATATAAAAAGTGAATTCTTATATTTCCCATTGTTTCAATCAAAATATGATTTTGATTAATTGTATATTGTTGTGTGCAATTTCTACGTCTTCGTTTTCTCTTGCGATGCCACTCTTATTAGTAATTTTATTTTCTAATTTTATCGAAAAGATCTCTCCCGCTCTCTCAGTACAGTTGCCAATTTTAAGAATAGCATTCATTATTAGTATTTCTCCAACATATCCAATGTCATCTGAAATTAGTCAGCCAACGGTCACTAAAGTTTCTAAAGCGACTCTACCTGTAAGTAACTTGATAATAATTGTCTCTTTTATCGGACGCATTTATTATCTATTAGAAGAAGACCCTAAAATCTGTTTCTGTTGGTCGAAGAGCTTTATCGAGTATTTTCTACCGAGAAAAGATACGAACACGTACTATCGCAACACCTAGAAGTCAACTACGTATTCATGTACAACAAATAACCAACACAGATCAAATAAATTGGTATGGAGAAAATGCAAAACAACCGCTCGAAGTAAATGATATTTGGAACATTGATTATCACTCTTGATATCTTAGATGGGCGAAATGCGGCCAGTTAGCCGACACGGCGAGTCATCAATTTTATTTCCGGGCCGAGGTCGTGTCAGACCAACAGAGAGAGATGTAAGTTCATTTCAACCATTTTTCTAGTTACCCAAAAACGTTAATTTAGAGCGTAGTCACTCCTACAAGTATTCAATGTGAACCTGATGAATATAAAAAGTAAGCTTTTTTCTATGACTAATTTCAATCGAAAGAGATTTATGACGTATCAAGAACATAAAATACATATATGTATCATTTCAAAAGACTGACTGGCAAATTAAGAAATGTACAATATGAGCTGTGAATGAGGCACAATGATTGAAATATGCAAATTTTTATCAATCATTTTTTAAAAGCAGTTTTCAGATTGTGTACGCTGTAATCAGTTAATATATCGACTTTGTTGGTTTACCGGTGAGACTTTTAAACAGATATGAATATGTTTAACGTTCTTGCTTTTCAATACATACCGTTCAATTATTATCATAAAAGTGATAAAATTTCTTTGATACTTTAGAACTCCAAATAAATTTAAATTTAAACCAAAAAGTTGCCTTTTTACTATGATATCTATTATAGCATTGGTTATCATTGTAGCATTATCAATAGTCATTGCCTTTCTTGGTTTGTACTTGATTGTTATTTTAAGCAATAATTTTTATTTATAAACAATATATTTTAGCAACAGCTGGTAAACAAGCAAGTCAAAGCACGAGTAAATATAAATGACAACTCTTCGTGCGCTTAAAAACATCATCATCATCATCTTTCTTTTTGCTTTTGTTTATCTTTATCTATTGAAACATCGATATCAACGAATGATATGAAGTTGTTCAGTATGTCTTCTAGTATTTATTCAATCAGAGAGAGTAGATTGAGCATTGAGATGAAAAAAATAGACCGTGAAGAATTACGAGTTGAATAAACAAATATCGGTAGGAGCAAAATGAGCCCAAGAAATATTACATACGATTGTAATAAATTGTTTTATGAAAATTTTGATTCTTCTACAATTCTATCAATTACAACTGATGAGCAGTAGTTTTCATACATCTCTGAGTGTCACTTGATATCGTTAGAAATGCGCATGAACAGTCTCAAGCAGGCACAAGTTTCACTGGTCTGCTTTTGGACGGTGAAACGCCGTCAAGAAAAAATAACATGGGTATTTTAATAAGTCTTATCTGAATAATAAAAATCATTAGAACTATCATAGGATTTTGTTGGCATGAATGTGTGCGGATATATTGCATGTACTCATGTAATTTATATCGAAGTTTAAACCTGCCAAAATTTTGCATCCATAAAATAATAATGGCTGTAAGATGTGTACTCATGTAATACATGGATAGACAATGTTAATTTGTTAAAGCAAAATCAAGATAAAGCAGTGAAATGAAAAATGTCAAAATGGATATAATATAAAATATGTCAAGTTATTTGCTTTTGCCAATACCATCTTGGCTGTTTAGACATCTGATTGATTAGATTAGTTTAAAAGTATCTCATCTAAACGTGATAAATACTTTGCAAGGGATAAATAGAAAAGTTTTGAAAGTTACCGTGGTATCTTTAAATATTAAAAACGAATATCAAGAAAGCTTTTGATATGATGCCTTGATCAGATGAATAACGTCATGCAGAACGATTTACACCATACGAAGAGCCTCTTGATATATTGTCAAATTTTATGTTTACCTCAAGGTACAACTTCGACTACAACACAAACTACGACAACATCTCAAACTACAACAACATCTCAAACTACGACAACATCACAAACTACGACAACAACAAAAACTACGACTACAACAAAAACTACGACTACAACACAAACTACAACATCATCACAAACTACGACAACATCTCAAACGACGACTACAACAGAGACTACAACAACATCAGAAACCACAGCTGCATTAGAAACTGACTACATAACTAATTTAGATTTTACGACTGCAGGCAATATAGAAAATACAACAATTTGTAAGTATCAGAGTAATCTTAAAATGCAATTCATTTTTCCTTATACATGCATAGCTGCTAGCTGAAGTTAAAGATGAATCCTATATGACGACAATTTTTATAGCTATTCAATTATTTATTTTGGATTATTTTCTATATCTACAAAACATAGTTTTCTTTAAGTTCAATAAAATACTCATTATTATATTTTGATCAATAAGCAACTGTTAAATTTTTTCTTTCGTTTAGAAAACAACACCAGTATTGTCTGTAAATCTTTTTCATAACAAAAATATAATTTCAATGGATTGTTGTTCATTTATATTTAGCGATCAAAAACAAGTTTTATGGATTTTTTTCAAATACTTTCACGTTTTCAAACCGCAAGAAATAGAATAAACATTCTTTTTATGTCTTAACCGGTCTATTTTTGTATCGTTTTTTAAATGGAAAATGTGAATAAAATAAAAATTCGGAAATGTCACATACATGATTTCCTCGAAAATATATTCAAATGTGCAAAAAATACGTTGAATGTGTAACAAGGTTTATTTTACAATAGTCAAAAAAAAAATCTTTCCTATCTGTATTCATACATGTTTACGTACGCTTTTTAATAGTGAAAACTGCATTTCTATCTCGTATTTCTCTCAATCGCTACTAGACAGATACTGTTTGAATCACTCAATAAAATATAATTGATCGCATATTTTTATCTTTTATAAACCAATCTAAAAAATGATTAAAGAAGTTTTATAATCGAGATACTGGCTTAGATAAGTTGCATGTCTAAAAATCCTATCGAGAATCATTTTTCATATCGATCATAGCACATGTCACTGATGAATATCTAAGGCAAGGTAAACTTTTTTGTTCTGTCGTTTTCGTCATAAAGTGACAACTATAGTAAGGAAATATTGCTACTCACAGCTGACTCTGCACTATCCAATCATTTATTTTTGCTACCTTTCAAGTTCTCTTTCTTGTAAGGATCGAATGCATACCTGTTCGACATTTTGATTTCAAATATCGAAAGTAAATGGTATGTCTATCGTTGCCGTGAAAATAAAAACATGTTAAATTCAATGTTGGATGATCTCTCGAAAACGTCGAAGTCCCGTCCGCTCGGTGATGTTTTACATATATTTATTTTCTTAATAATAAGTAAAATCTTACGAACATTTGCAGTATTTATAGCGTATGATTTATTGAAATCATTTCATTTTTTATTAATTCTTTTTCTTACAACATTAATTGCTGCCGTGTGTTTATTATTTATACAAAAACCTTTTGCATCGATCCGATTAACTAAACCGGTACTTTTTCGACTGATTAAATATACAACATGTCTTACTATAGTTCGAGTTTTATGGATATTTGGATTAACATTATGTGGACCATTGAGAACAATATTACTATTTGAACATAGTGATTTTGTTTTACTTGCATGTTTTCAAGTCTTATTTTCATCGTCATCATCGAATGTAACTGGTGTAACACAACAAACTCAAACATCACGAATACGTGGCGCTGTTTTTTTCCTATTAGCTGTTTTAGCCATATTTGCATTTGATAATGACGATGCACGACAACGAGTAAGATATTCGTGAATAAATTTATTTATTTTCCTATGCCGTTTTCTCCCTCTCTCTCTGCTAATATAGATATTAGACCATCCTGAAGGCCATGCACATCATCATTTATTCACTCATGTTTTTTATCTATTAACTTCATTTATTGGTGTTGCTGATCATAAAGGCGGTGTTATTCTATTAATTATTGCCGTATGTATACGATGTGCAATTGATTCTTTAAGTAAAAAATTGGTAGTTGATGTGGGTGGACCGAAGAAATTTCATGCGATATCAACATGTCTATCAGCAGCATGTCTTATACCTACATCATTTATAATGTTATTAATTAATAATATTTTTGTAAGAAAATTTCAAAATAATTTTTTTTTTGAACGATTTCATTTTATTTATTTCAGCCGGAATCAATCGATTCGGCAAGTTCTTCAATTCAAACGACGTTGCCATCATCAACATCGTTGCCATTTTTCGACACCATCCTATCATCAATTATTCCACTAATAGTTATTAGTATATTATTGTTTGTTTCTGATTTTTATACTGAACAAATAGCTATTGCTAAACTTGAACGTTTACGGACATTTCGAGTTAGTATATTTACTATGATTGGTGGTGCATTAATTGCATCATTTCTATGGACAAAATCCTCAACGTTAATTAGTCATAATCCAGTATGGTTTGGTAGAAGTACAGAAAAGACTGAACCGGAAGAACATGCACTATCAGGTGGTGTTGTATTTTCTGTCGTTATGTTTATTTTTGCAACTGATCTTTTATCAAGTCCAATTAAGCGGCAATCAGGTACATTTATTGGTTACGGTCCAGATGGTTTACCGTTATTTAATTTAACACACCAACGATCACAATCATTCGTACTTATTTTACAATCAAGTTTGAGAGCTATTCTTGCTGAATCGGACTCAAGAAGAATCTTTTATTTTCTTTGTATTAATCTCGTAAGTGAACTTGGACGAACGAGATTTTTGTAGAACTACATCGTATTTTTAATTTTTTGTAAAAGATGTTTACATTCGTTGAACTCCTGTATGGTGCTTGGACGAATTCACTTGGTTTGATTAGTGATGGTTTTCATATGTTGTTTGATTGTACAGCACTTGTCGTTGGTCTTTATGCAGCTCTCATGTCACGTTGGAAACCTACACGAGTATTTTCCTATGGGTACGGCCGAGCAGAAGTTCTATCGGGTTTTGTTAATGGTTTATTTCTTGTTGTTGTGGCATTTTTTGTCTTCTATGAAGCTATCGGTCGTCTTATTGATCCTCCAGAAATAAATACAAACCGTTTATTAGCTGTTTCTGTAGCAGGATTTGCTGTTAATATGGTTGGTATTTTTTCATTCAGTCATGCTCATGCACTCGCTCATGGTGGTGGTAGTTGTGCAATGAGTCAAACAACTGCAACTAAAGATCAACACCATCATGACCATTCTCACTCACATGGTGCTGCTCATGATCATGGGCATTCACATGGTGCTGCTCACGATCATGGGCATTCACATGAAGATGTTCATGGTCATGGAGATTCACATAAAGCAATTGAAAGTACAAGTCATCATGGACATAGCCATTCCCTAACGGGCAATGCTAATATGAAAGGCAACTCGAAATAATTTTTCGATTTTAATATAGTCGAAAAGGAATGATTGAACATTTTGTTTTCATTTAGGTGTTTTTCTTCACGTATTGGCTGATACGTTGGGTAGTGTGAGTATCTTGTAAACATGCGGAAAAAAGCGTTTTCTATTTATTCTTTTTTTGTAGGTTGGCGTAATTATCTCATCGTTACTTATTCAATATTTTGGTTGGTATATATCGGATCCCATATGTTCATTATTCATTTCAATAATGATATTTCTCTCTGTCCTTCCACTTCTAAAAGATAGTGCAATGACACTTCTTTTACAAACTCCAACAGATATCCTATATGAAACTCTTGATCGTATAATGAAACTTGATAAAGTTCTATCGTATTCTGATGAACATTTTTGGAAGCTTTCATCGTCGACTACTGTTGGGACGATTCATATTCAAATTTCAAAAGATGGTGATGAACAAAGTATTATTTCTCAAGTTTGTTCTTTTTCTGTTGTTATGGCCTCACCAATGTTTAGTTGATCTTATTTAGGTCCAGACTATTTTGAAGGAAGCTCAAATTCATAATGTAGCTGTTCAAGTAGAAAAACATGTCTTTTTTGATCATTTAACTACGCTGAATTCAGCTCTCGGGCAGTTACCTACGTCTCACAGAATATTTTTTAATTAATTGAAAAATGATTTTATTTTGTTCATCTTCTTTTTACATTCCAACGAGACTTCTTCATTGACTTAATATTGTATTTTCATGACAACATTTATGTCAATGAAAAGTGATTCATCTCTTTTATTTTTATTTTCACTCAACTTTCAAAGAAAAAAATAATAATCTCCGAACGTATTGATAATTTTACTAACATTTTCAATTTTTTTAATTTTAGCTGTTTTTTGTCTATCGAGAAACATGCTTTCTTGCACATTTCTTTTGTTATATAAATAAATGAAGAATATGTCGAATGTTCTGTTAAATAAAATTCTATAATCACTTATGATTACATGAAATGCTACACTATTTATACTTGATGCTTGTCACCACCAATTAAAACGCTGTGAAACTCATTTAGAAAAATGCTGAATGATTGTTTTTAGATATGTGACCTGGGAATATGAAATGCACTTCTGAAATATGAATAGAAAAGTTTTATCATTGATTTATAAGCTGAAAAATTTGGAAATTATAATTAGAGGCACGACAGTGCAACGTATACGTTTTCATAAGCAGCATGAGATTTTTATCTGACAATTCGTTCGTTCCAAAAGCTAAGAACGATTTTCTGCTTGAAACATAATTATTTTTGTTTTGGATAAACTGAGGAATCCTTTTCGCGTGTTGTCTGTTATTGGATTACACATCTCGCGATTGTTTTCTGTTTGTAAACGCATGTCAAGATAAATGTCACCATAGTCTGATGTTTTGATACTTCTGTTTTGCAAATAGAACAGCAATTTAATTAGAACATTCGGGGTTTTTCTTCGACTAGTTTTAGATAAGGTTTCGTCATGCACAGCATAATAACATTAGAGAAAGACTTAGAAAAAAATTAATTGACATTCGATCCAATGAATAGATAGTGAAGTTGTTTTGACCGATAAACTGTTTAGAATTTCGTGGATAATATTATCTCTAGATGTACGATCCCAGCTTTGATATGAAATTTCCAGATCCTGCAATGTTCTATTATGATAGATATTTGTAACTGAAATCCTTCATCTTTGATCATTAATTGTATTAAATATTCTTTATATCCTAATGAAACTACTCACAACACTGACCTATTAGCTCGATATTATGCAGCTTTATTGTTGAGTTTTCGAACATATTGATTCTGCCTAATTCATTTTTTGAATAGTCAATTTCTCTCATAACAAAAATAAAAAATGCAACAAGCTGTGAACAAATGTAAGCAAATTCATCGTGCTAGACATACGAGTAAAGCTATGAAATTAATTACAAATTTTAATAGTAAACGTCGATAGCACTCTCAACAAGATGCAGGTAATAGCATATTAAAAGCATGGGTTCTTTTAAGTTTTAGCTTGAAAAAGAGTATAATTATCAAATGTATAGCTCTTCAGAATCATAGAGCGATCATAGCAGACTTATTACAAGCAAACAATCCACTTACATACAAGCCTTGTGGTGCGCTCATAGAATACGAGTTGCAGCACTGTTACTATAAATGACATGAATAGATCAGTTACAGTGTTTGCTGCATTCTAGAATTTCAATCTCAACTGCTACGAAAAAAAAATAATTATCTGAATTGGTAGCCATCATAAAGCAACCATCCTTTCCTATAGGTTTTAACAAGCTTTCTGTTGATATTATTCACGTGCTTTATCTGTACATGACGAAAAGCATTTTGAAAAAGAGACGTATTTCATTAGATGCTGACAATGAACTTAATTGCACTAAAGTCTATAGATACAGTATCAATTAAGTCACAACTCACGATGACTTTGTCATTTCTTCTAATTCACAGCAAAACTAGCTATTAATGTTTAACACTATTATGCAGTCGTGCAAAAGTCGGTGACATAACATTGTACTGCAGGCGAATTGTTTTCCAGGTATACTATCATATTTAGAGTAATGGTATCCCAAGTTACATGATATTTATTTGATAATTTGTATCGAAGCACGTTTTTCAGCGATTGCTATTCTATTGTTCACGCAATAACGCCTTTTTGTCTTGTAATAATGTTACGAGAGATAGTTCTTGCTTTTACTGTTCTACCCTATTAACTATGGTTGTTCTTTTGACATAGGTTTTACTTCTAAAATAGAATTAAATGAAATAATCAATGACATGAAACTGTTAGCTCTACTATGTATAGAATGAAAAGGATATAAAAAGAATGAAAGAGAGATATTAAGAGCGACAGAGACAAGCAGCGTCACTAATGTTATGTGACAGAACGAAGAAAAAGTGAACTTAGTGGAACTAGAACCCACACCTTCCGCTATCCGGGCAAATGTCCTAACCAGTTAGACTAGAAGAGCATCTTGATCTTCGTTTAGCGTTAGTAAGTTAAATCACGAATGCTAACAGAAACACAATGTACAGTTGTGCCGCAATGCCATAAGCATACAACACGGGAGAGAAAACTGATTCACCTTTCTTTGTATTTTTGTGGAAATAGTTTTAGCTGTGAGTTCATTAGACGAATGATAATTATCTTACAATTGCTGTTCATAATAATAAAAATACATCCTGAATGAAATGTTTCTAGACAGACCGACCATCAATTGTTCATCATGTGAATATATTTCTTTTTTCTGATATTCAATAAACAAATTTTAACCGATTCTATTTTATTCTCGAGTTCGAAAGGTATAACGACAAGTAAATACTATTGTTGTTCTTCTTACAATAGTACTGTTCATCAAACGTTTTCTTTGTCAAACTACAGTGCTTCTATTTTCATAGTTTTTTACGAGGAAAATACACAAGACATGAAAAATAGAGGTTTTCTCTTCATCACTTCTATTTATTCTTTCTTTACTACTAAGGTTCTAATAGCACGATGAATGCATCGGTAAATACATATGAGTGCATGGAAAAACTATTCATCAAAGTCATTATTTTAGTTATTGCGAATAATAAGCATAAGGGATTAGAGAAAGAAAATATCACTTCTCTGTCGATAATTTAGTAAGTTTAAAAAAAATTTGATGTGTCAATATTTAGACAAAGGCTGACTATTTTCCGAAATATGTTATCGACCTTCTTTAATAGTATGCATTTCATTTCTTTGGTAATATCCAACAATAACAGCCGCTTATACAAAACCAGGCATTGAATGTACAATGAAATTCAATATAATTATTAGAGCGGAGCGTTATGTTTCATTTTTCTTTAATTAGAGGCATTCTGTAATCCTGTAGAACATTGCCGTGAGAGACACAAAGTAGCATGTAATCCTTAATCTTTTTTCATCACGTTTCCTTACACGTGGACAACCTTTTCCGAGAGCAATTCGTTCTATTTTCAAATAATGTTTTACAAGAGAGTAGAAGTTCAATTAAAAATATTGTTTTGAATTTATGAATTCAATATGAAGCATAAGCACTGAAGTTATTCCATGAGTAAATAATTTTTTTTATTACGCACGTTTTATACGCTATAGAAATTCATGTTTCTTACTAGATAATATTGAGTATTTAAAATAAAAGTAGCAATTAATTTCAAGTGTAATTCATATTTCCTTTCTCATGAAATTAACTAACATAGTCGATACTTAGTTTTCAGTAGATCCAATATGATGAATTGTAGTAAAAATTCAATTTACAATATCTATGAAAAATATAAGAGAAAATAAAATAGTACGCATCAATCGTGCCAGTAACAATAATGAGTCTAGTTCTATTTGTAGACAAGAATAGTTTCAATATTTTAAGAGAACTATGACATTAATTAACTGCTCAAATCAGTCAGCGTAATAATTTGAAAAGATCTCTATGTTGTTTAAAAGTAGAAAATATTTATTACAAAACGGGAAACTTGTCAGCTAACGCTTAAGATCACAGTTCAGTGCATCATAGTTTAACAAAGATTGAAAAATAGAAAAAAGTTTGTTCTTGACGTAAACTAAATGAGAAAGTCGCTAATATTGATTGGTTGATTTAATGATTCATTTCATCGGATTATCAATATAAGTAATCTTTGTTCTTGAATGTCAGTCAAGACTAATTAGATTGCTATGAGATCAATGAGGTCAAACAAAATTTTCTTCTATCAAACATCTTTTGCATGTTTCACTCGCTTCAATGATCAAACATAAAACTATTTTATGTCAATTTATTCTTGTTCGTCAAACGCAATCCGCCGGTAAACTCACTCTTCTTTATCTACCAAAAATAATTTAAACTAATAGGTAATTTGTTTTTATTTCGTTCGCTGAAAAATATACAACAAAATCATAGTAGAAACACACGTATCTGAATGACACCAAAAAACACCTATGAGAACAAATAATAATCACTAAATTGATATTAAATAAACGCCGAGCTACAGCCGTGTAAAAATATTACTTGTCAAGCTCAAGTATTCGAATATTTTTCTTGCATAATTCATTAAGCTTTGATATGGAATTAGTAGTCTATAGAAAAATAAAAGTAAGCATTGCCATAGAATTGATAGGATTCAATTTACCTGAAGAATCTCATCAAATACTGTTTTTGCTTCATCTTCAGTTCGTGTTGAACACAATTGAATGTAAAGTGCATACATATAGCAATATTTAATGAGATGTACACTTTCTGCATCAATCAAGTTTTCATCTGGTAAACAAAGAACTATAGGAATGATAAGACTGTGTTCAACGGGTGTTAAATTTAATTGATGAAGACGTTCAGAGAATTTGTGTAACGCATCGGTGGTCTCGTTCCCAATGAGTTGCGTCATAAAATAACGATTCAAGTGTAGACCATTCGTCGTTATTATGTAAGATTCGTTTTGGTAAAATAATGGATAATAAATTATCTAAAAATGATTCCATCGATTCAATGAAATAAAAATCAATTTTTTCAATATTTCAAATTTACCGTCCAAAATTCAAATGTTCGATTATACAAAATATGCTTGAAATCTTTGTCATTCAATTCATGAAGGCCCGGTATCTGGAAATAAAATAGTAAATGTTTTTAATAGCTTTCATCAGTACAACTTGCATTGAAAAAAAAATATGAATCTATTTATTGCGACTTTTAATTTAGAAGAATTTTTCAAAACAAAAAAACTAATGAATAATTAATATTTTTAGCTAGAACAAAAAATTCACATGTCATTTTAAATTTGCTTCGAGTTAACTAAAGGAGACATTCTGTTCGTGTCACATAATCTGCTCAAGACCTTCTGTATACTTGAGAATATTCGGAAAAAAGAGCGCTCTAAGTACGTATTCGTAGTATATCATAAAAGTCGGCCATCTTTTGGTACAAAATAGCAGAATTCAAAATAAACTAGGCTTGCAACTATTGAAAATACAAACGACGCAAAAGATGCGGAAAAAAAAAGATTTTTTTTCCCGCAAAATAAGCAACACCACAAAAGCTCTAATCTTTTATTTAAAGTAAAATCATGAACCAGTTTTCTCTTTTGCGTGTGGGGAAAATTTTGATTATAGTTCTATTTCATTTAGTTTATTGCTTTTGAAACTTGACTCGTATTGATTTTCTTTCATTATATATGCCATGGGTTAGTAATTACAAAAAGAAAATGTTTCCGACAAGGCGGCACTATTTTTCTCTATCACAAGGATCTCAAAATGATAGTTCGCAGAAAACAATGAACTACAAGCTTTTAATAACGGGAAAACTTTAGAAAAAAACAACTCGATCGACACATATCAAAACGAATTTCTTTACTGATTCGAATAAATCAAGAGAGATTTTCTTACATCTTTAGCAAAATCAAATAATTGAGCGATGTCTATTGGCATAACAGCTTGATCATCTATCCACATTTGTTCGATGGTTACATTATGGTTGGAATAATTAGATATCTTAAAGCAACAAGAGAATACATAATTATATGAAAACGTTTTGTTTTGTCTAATTCTATTTACTTACACCAAAATTAATATGGTCAAACATCTTTTCTATAAGAATCTGTAATTGTTTTGTGTGGTGTGAATAAAAGTTAAACATTTTCCAACGTATATAACGAAAAAAAGTTGTTACTTCAAAATCAAGTTCAAACACAAGGAATGGCTGACAAAGTTTGAGTGCTAGATATTTCATTGCTTGCAAATGTTGGTTTGAATAACGTAGTTCACAACTAAATGTATCGTCCGTTAACGTGTTTTGGTTGAGGTTCAACATGGTTATTCTATCATCATTTTGTAAATTCTCCAGTGAACGATCATCGTACGTGTTATTGTTTAATTGAATTCTTTGATGTAATAGGTTCGTGGAATTTTGTGATCGCCCATTGGAATATGTGTCTGCCAATGTATGGGATTCATAGAAAACACTTGGCAATTGAAGTGAAGATAGTTTATCATCGATTTGATTTGTTTGAATATTCGATGATGATATTGCCGAGTCAAACAAATCCGATATGGAAAATGATTGTTCTGTACTGCTCGTTGTTGCTGAATAAAAATATTTGTATTAAATTTAATATTCAAAAGTAAATGTCTTTTTTTTACAATCAAAGAACTTTCATGCCACTACTTCTTAGATTAGTGATATTAAGAAAGTTAATTAGTAAATTAGAATAAAGAATATTATTTACTTTGTGATTCAATACCAATTTCTTGATTGGAATCATTAGATTGCTGTAAACTCACACTTGACGTAGTTGGCGATGAAACCGATGATAGCGACGATATCGAGTCGCCTAATAAATGCGGGAAATTGTAATTATCCATTTCAAAACTAGTGAAACAATCATCGTAATATAATGCATGATTTTGACTATCGTCTAACGGCTGTTGGTCGTATTGACAAATTTTATCTTGTTGTGCATAATAATCTTTCAATACTTTTTCTTTAACTTTCTTTGGTATTCGTCCCATTTTAACACTTTCCATTGACATACCTTGTTGAAGGCATTGCTTAAATCGACATGCCTTACAACGATTTCGTGTTTCCATATTAATGATACATTTATTGCCAAAAAAACATCGGTACGGTAAATCTTGTGTTATACTTCGTTTAAAGAATCCCTTCAAGAAGAAAACGACCTGTTTATTCTATGCAGAAGTTTCAGAAAGGAAACTAACTTTACACCCTTCACATGTGATAACACCATAGTGAACGCCAGTAGCTGCATCTTGGCAAATTCGACTAAACAGAGTGGAAAAGGGCTTATAGAGTACTATATCAGTTAGATAAAGTAGAAGCGATGCAACGCGACTTTTGTGATAACCAGAGCATCAATCATATATTAGGATGATTTTTGCATGTTATGCTCGTTTTTGTATGAACAGAAAAATCATTACAAGAAATGTTTACTTCGAGTCACTCGGCAATAACTAACTTACCATTTTCCAAATGGGAATGTTGCTGCTTTTTTCTCGCGGCTTTTATTCGCATTTATTATCATTTGATGATGTTGTATTGATAGAGTTTGATTGTATTGTTCTTGTTCGATTTTTTCTTGCCTTGACTCACAGAAACGCATCGAGAAACCAGTTTGAAATGTATAGTATGGGAAGAATTCGTTCGAAGCGTCAGCTGCTACGTTCATACTTTTATTGTTATAGCACACTCGAAATATTTCTGAAAGTAGAAACGAAAAAGAGTCTTTTAACGTACCAGAACAAGTACTCGATGCTCTCTGTATCGCAGCAGAGAGTAGCTTGTGAAAAACAAGCATGTCGCTTCTCTCTTGCGTCCTTTTATGTAACGAGCATTCATGGGAGATTTCAGTAAGTCACGCACAGAACACAGAAAAATGAGAAAAAGGGAAAAAACATTCTGATAAACTGAAACGTACCGCTCCTTTTCTCTCTCTTTTTTCATTTCCTTTCTACTCAATATTTCTTTTCGCACATGCCGCAAAAGAGACTGACGTCAGACATGCATAGTATACCGAATAAAAAACAAACATTGAAATAAACTAGTAGCTAATAATCAAGAGTGATAAATGCGTTCTCGTATTGAATGACGCACTCCAAAATTCTGTCCAAAAAGTTTAAACCAGTAGTGCATTGATTGGTGAACCATAGATGATTTACACATAGGATAACAAAATTCTAAATGCAAAGTCAAATTGTGTTTTAGTGAAATATCACAGAATAAAATCAATTCAAAAGAATATTCGCCATTTTGTCTCGTCGTAGTCATAACTATTTAAAATATGCCTGATGTAGTATCAACAGCATCGTATGGTCACATTCACGTTTTTTCTTGTATTAAATTAAACTAATTTGTGAAAAACCAGACTGATTACTGCTTTTTTGTGTACTCAAAAAGTGAGTACACTCTAGACTCGGTCAGTGTGTCCGGCCGTCAGCACGATAACTCTTGAAAGCCTCATCCGATTGTCTTGAAATTTTGTACCCAGAATGATCTCATCAGTATCTCAGTTGAGTTCGAAGATGAGAAGGATCCATCAAGAAATGGGTGAGTTATCGAAAAAACTGTCATTATTGGCCAGACCATCCCTGAGGGGGTACAGGGATTTTTTCAGAATTACTCAAAACGTATATAAATCGGCTCATTTTTTGCAGTACACGTAACAATCGGATGCGAATCCGATGTTTCTTCATTTATTTTAAAAATCTCATCAGTTTCCCATTGGTTTTGAAACATAAAACTAAATATTTTCTTAAAATAACAAACGATAGATGTTGGCTCACGACATTCATTGGTAAATAAAACAATGAATGTTTTTTCATTGATAATCTCATGAATATATATGACTTTTCGTTCATTTTTTTTGTTCTTGGGAAGAGACTGACAATATTACTTATTGTTTCAAACACCACGTCTCATAGAAAGCATTTGTATTCTATATACTCTAAAGAGAACTATTATTTCTTCGAAGGAACAAAAACTAATTCCCATTTCTTCTGTAACAATAGATAATTAATATTTTTAACAGTCTGCTATTCTTTCTAAACACATTTGTCATCTCGTTTGATGAATTTGTCATATCTGTGCTATTTGATTAATTAATTCTGTTCTGCGATGATATTATTTAAGTTACTTACAGATAGTTCAATATTAAGTCAATCTAGATTTCGACCATTGAAAATTACAAGATCACACTTTAGTCTTTATTATCCTCATTTTTTTGCAAATTTAGAGAGTACGGATGACCAATGCTATTAAAATAAAATCTTTTGACATGCTTCAACATTATTAATGCTTTTTTTTTGACAGAATAAAAATATCATAGAAAGTTTCAAAGAATGTTATGTGGATACCAGAGACGTGCACAGGACAAGACTTTTTGTTCTGTCCTTACCTGTCCTGCTGGCTATTTTGGTCCTGGCGGGCGTCAGGGCAGGACAAAAATTGAAATCTCATTCTGTCCTCCAGGACAGGGCAGGACAGGACACCAGGACACCAGGACAGCAGGACCGCCCTGTCCTGTGCACGTCTCTGGTGGATACAATCAGAGGATGCTTTTTAATTCTTCTTGAGTTCTTTGTAAACGTACATCTAAACAGTTAATATTAGATCGTGAGACATAAGTTCTCAGAGTGATCTCGGTTTGCAATTTTTTATATGTAACTAGGATTTTTCATAAGTATCTGCAGCAGCAAATTTTCTATGCGGACTTATCCATAATTGTTTGAGCTCGAACTTAATTCCTGCTATTTCAATAAGAATTATAATCGAACACCTACTCGAACAATTCACATTTATTTACATTCAAAGGACGTCTTTATCGAATAAATCAAATAGCTTAACAATTAGATAGATCGATATCATTGAATCTATCTTTTAAAAAAAGACTAATAGAGCCTGGCGTCCTAATTCTGCCGGAAAACAAAAAAACATCTTTTGTATTTTTTGTATAACTCAAGTTGTATACATCTTAGAGAATTAATTTTTTGTTTCCGGAATAGCCCAAACATTTCTCTATCGAATGACATAAAATTTGTTAAAAAATAATTTACCGGTAATTCACAAGTAGCGTGAAAATAGAGGAGGGGTCGAATTTAGTTGAATTTTCATGTGTTCCTTATTCAGCCGCCCCATGTATTTTTTTTTCCTAATTCTGCCGCTTGCATTGAGAATGGAAGAAAATTTTAGAAAAAGTCCATTATTTTTNAAATTCGACCCCTCCTCTATTTTCACGCTACTTGTGAATTACCGGTAAATTATTTTTTAACAAATTTTATGTCAGTCGATAGAGAAATGTTTGGGGTATTCCGGAAACAAAAAATTAATTCTCTAAGATGTATACAACACCAGACTCTAGTATAGAACAATGAAAACAATTGTTTGTAAAAAATGTAATGTATCATATAAATACAGGAATTTTTGATAACAAGATATAACGAGTTGATGAAATTTGCGCAATTATTTTTAACTAACACAATGAACAGTTTTTAGAAGATAAGAGAATTAGCTAGTCAGAAAATTTTCGTTTCATCCGTTGGAAACAATTTTCTTGTGAACATTTTAATATTGCAAATGATCTTACAAGAATATAAATAATTAACAAAGAGATTCTAAATAAATAATGTTTTCTAGTTGAAATACAATAAATAACAATGACGAGCTTAGAAATTCTTATTCGGTACAACATTCTGTTTGATTATCTGCTATTGTTATCAGAAGTATGTGTCTAATTTTGTTGTTGGTTAAAAGAATTCAATCAAAAAAAGTCTTTACATGGAAAGAGACATTTAAAACCAATATTTTTTTATTTGTTAACAAATGTAGAAAAACTAAAGTCTAGTCTTTTTTTATGAAATGAAAATTTTAATTAGCGAAAAATTATATTGAAAAAAATGTTTTTATTCAACAATCATTTGAAAATCATACAGTACACATTCAACATTAAAAAAAACTGCATTTATTCTATATCAATCAATATTGATTCTTTTTTAAATATTCTGATTGTTTCATAATCAAAGCACTAAAAAAAGAACAAAACGATATGTGCATATGACAATTACAATTGAAACAAAGTAAAAACAAAACGGTGAATTGAATGGATAATACTATGATTCATCTTTGCTCTAAAATAAAATAAAGGCGAAGATTTGAAATAGTTAAATTCAAATTCATTGACTTACGAGAGAAATCATTAATGGTCGTGCCGTTGATGTTGGCCTTCTGGTACTACTGTTCGTTGTTAGAATGGATTCACTGGCACTAACCATACTCGTAGTTGAATCAAACGAAGCGGTTTGCCGATTTGAATTTGAATGTCGTAAAATAGCTTTTGTTGTGGTGGTGGTGGTGACTGTTGTTGTTGTATCTTTCGAAACATTTCGCAATAGATCCGGCATATCAATAGATTTGGATTTGTTTATTGGAAGACGTTGTGGATCATCATTTGGAACATCTAATTGACTAGTTCCTTTTTTACTTTGATCATCTTGGCTGATGTCTCTAGAAGTAGCATTGGACGTACTTGATTCAATTGTCACACGTTTAGGTTTTGCTGGTCGATCCGAAGGTGTTGCTTCAAATTTATGAATGAGATCTTTCAAGCCCGATGCTCGTCTCACCAATGTTGAACCACTTGTGGTGGGTTCTGAAGTTGGAGTTGGATTTGAATTAACTCCTTTGCGGCTTGTAGTATTTGGTGATGATTTAGACGTTGTTTTTCTTAGTTCAACTAATCGGCCTCGTTGTTTGGGTTGAGTAGGAGCAGGTGGCAGCACTTTTCCACGAGTTTCTTTCGGTGGCAATGTTGCAGATGGGACTGGCGATACAAGTACTTTTTCAGATGGTGCGGGTGACTGCGGAGACGGAGATGGCTCCTGTTCCGGAATAATAGCATCTTTTGAACGAAAACGAAATGGTGAACGATGTCTTAAGGCTTTTAATATGCCTTTGGATGGTCGATTTCCGTGTAGATCAGATTTTCTTGCTGTTCGTTCTTTGGTTTCTAAGTCAATATCTTCGTCAAGAAAATGAACTGTTGCTGGTTGTGCTGCTGCTTCTGATTCTGATTCTTTATCGGGTGATTGTGCACGAAAACGAAAACGACGGCTCAATGAAAAAAATCGATTTTTCGATGAACCCATTCCATTTCCATTGGTGGTTGCTGTTACTGAATTTGACATCAATTCAGGTATTATAGCATCATCTGTTGATGTTGGTAAATGTTCATGACTACTATTTGTATTGGCATCTAGACGAGAACGACGTTGATTTGTGGTCGACAGTGCCGTATGGACATTTTCAGGTGGAGCAGAAGCTAATCGTGTGTAACTTGGTGGAGCAATAGCAGAATTTGAAATATTGCTAAAACTATCATCACGAACTATCGATGCGCTTTTTTCAGATTTCCTATAAGAAATACAAAATAAAAATATACTATAAAAATGATCGTACAATCTTAATAATATTATTTAGTATCATAAATCAGTCTAATATTGAATCTTCACTGCTTACCGAAAGGATCTCTTTCGTATTTTTTCGTGTAAAGTGAATATATACATCTTCACACAAACAAAATTTCTCAGCTATTTTTGTTTATCGATACCAATAATTTTTTTCCGATGCCTGAAAACTATATATCATCTGGATTCATGTGACTAGATGAATGAAAATATTGTTTATTTATCTCCGGATACATACGGTGAGATCGAACAGGAAGATCACTATTATTAGCTATATGTTTTTTCTTCTGCTTCTTCTGTATTTTGTTTTGCTTCTCAAGTCCTACATAACGTTTGTATGCAAGCACCGACGACAATAACAAGAAAATTCAGTGGCATGCGTACATCTCATGAGAGACAGAATAGAACGAATAGTAATTATCACCGATCCTACTGATAGAATGATCTATCGATAGAAAAGATCGTGTCACTCACGGTTTTTTTTCTCATCTTTTACTGATAAAATGTCATAAGAATAAGCAATGCTTTTTGTTCTTATGTTTGCTTGAATTCATATGAAAAAGGAAATGACACATCATTTCATTTATACTTACGCTCGAATGAAATCCATAAAACGACGATATGAAAATAAATTATCTTCAACGCGATCGATTTTACTTGCAATCTAATAAAAATATTCAAATCAATTATTAATCGTTTGTTTTTCTAACAATCCATTCAACAAACCTCTTCAATACTGGCTGCCGTATTTTCTTGTGCCGAATAAGTTTTAGTGAACATTCTTTGTTTATCATTATCATGTGTTGACATCTGTAATGCAATTGAATCATCCATCGCGCCGACTATGTCATGAGCATTGATACCTCCTCCATCAATAGTTCCATGGGGAAGTTCAATATCGTCACCTAATGTTTCACGACTGAAATTTGATAAACTTGTTTTCGTTGTGCCTTCATTTTGAAAACTATTTATTGACAATGGACCAACACTTAAATCACGCACGAGACGATTATTATTCTCACTGCCAGATTTTATCTATAGGAAGAAAAAAAACAATTTTTATTTTTACAATATACTATTGATATATATATAGAGATAGAGAGATAGAGAGATAGAGAGAGAGAGAGAGAGAGAGATGTGTATAGGCCGATGATGACGTCTGAAAGTTGTTGGAGAAAGTAGTATTGCATAAAGGAAAATATATCAAAGAAAATTTGGTCCCAATAGTCAATATTTTTCTATTCTTTTTTCAAACACTGGTGGTTTAGTCGACTGGGTTGAACCTCTCTCTATCCATAGATGAATATAACTAAGTTGAGAATTGTTCGAGCATATACTATAACTAATTTTATTCTTTTCAGTAGATATATTCCACTTGTTTTGCATAATAATGAGAAAAACAATCGAGCACATTCTACTTATTATCGTCTATTGCATTTTAAGTACGGAAAGCCGAGTAGGATGAGGAAAGGTTATTGAAATAATAAATTTCTATTTGAACTCTAATATTCATAGATTTTACTATGGCAAAGATTAAAAGTCGACATGAAATTCATGCTTTATCTTCTTCATAGAGTATTGCTTTGCGTACAGATTCCGGGAAGCTCTAGGCATTTGAGAAATGTGTAATTATCGAATAATAGAACCGGAAAAAGTACCTTGTGCATCCTCAGGGTGAGTATCTAGAAAATATCATTGCGAGTATATAAATATGACTCTACTAGGCCTGGAAGTTTTAGATTCAACGAACGGTTTTTCTATGTTTTCTTTGACACGAAAAATATGTAAGAACGTGTTCCTTTAGAAATTTCTTTAAAGAAAGGATCAGGACTTTTCTTTTCTTTAATTTTCAGTGTGGATATTTTTAGCAGATATTAATATATACAATGGATCGGATGGCGAAAGTATTTTACTCTTCTAATTTCCTATAGACATTCTTATGCGTGAGTTGTTCGAACTAGAGAATCAACTTACATGTTTTTGTAATCGATCGAATTTGTGTAAGATTGCTTCTTTAACATGATGCTGTTGTCTTAATTGTGCATATAAATCACTTTGTTGTTTTCTCCAATAATTCCAATCGGATGAATTTTTATCACGCAAACGATGCATTTCTGTTTTCAATAAATGAACATCGTCAACAACAATTTCTAGTTCTCTGATTTTAGTTAATAATAATTCATTTTCTGTCATTAAAACATTTATTTTCTCGGTTAAATGTATAGGTACTTCACGGTTACTGATTTGTTTTTGTAAATCTTTAATTAATTGTTGAGATTGTTGAAGTTGCTTTTGTAAATCAGTTCGTTCTTTTTTCCATGTAGTTTCGAGTTCTTTTCGTTGACGTTTAGTTACTTTCGATAATTGTTCTTCTAACTATTAAAATCATAAAAATTTCTTTGTTTGTTTTATTTGAAATTTTCATATTCTCTTACTTCATTTATCTTTCCGGACAATTCAATTCGTTGTGTTTCCCATTGTTGTTTATCGATATTGTATTTATTTTGTTTTTCTTGGCCATAAAGTTCAAGATCATATAATTTTTGACGAAGACGATCAACAGCATTCTGTAATTCAGATTTTATTTTAATACTTTCATCGTACTGCAGAAAAAAAGAATGATTTTGTTTTAAAAAATAATAAAAAATAATAATTTTACTTTGCGCTGTTTTTCGGACATTTCTGTTTTAACTCTCATCCATGATTGTTCATCGGCATCATATTTTACTTGTAGATCTTTATATTTCTTTTCAAGATCTTTAGTAAATTTTAACAGTTCATCTTTTTCATAATTTGATTGATTTAAACGAAGTTTATACGATTCAATTTCACCATCGAATATCTGTTGACGACATTCAGCTTTTGCACGTGTTATTTCATCTTCCATAGCTACGGACTTGGGTCGCTCCTAGACAAAACAAAAATTGCTCATTCGATATTTTGAGATAACTGTTGAAGAAAAAAACTTGATATTTCAATCTGTGAATTCAGATACGTCTCGTCATGTACTCATATCATGTGGGGTGAATTTTTAAAATTTTCCTCACATAAATAATCTATTTTGTTTTCGTTTTTGCTACTCTTCCACAATAATTTAAATATTATATTTTATTTTATTGTTTATTGATTTATTAGTATTTATTTACATTTACAATTTTTATTTTAATTTTACAAACGTTTCGAAAGCGTCAGCTTTTTTCGTCAGTGCGCTTAAAACAGAACAAATAGAATAATGATTCGACGAGTGTGTGATGCTATATGTTTTGTTTTTTATTTTCTTATTCTTCTTCTTCTTCTTCTTATGATACTGGTACGGAAGAAGCTACAATATAACCTATCTCGTCCGGTTTACCGTCTTGTTTATTCTTCCGTACCAGTATCATAAGAAGAAGAAGAGGAAGAAAATGAAACGCAAAACATATAGCATCACACACTCGTCGAATCATTATTCTATTTCTTCTGTTTTAAGCGCATTGACGAAAAAAGCTGACGCTTTCGAAACGTTTGTAAAATAAAAATAAAAATTGTAAATGTAAATAAATACTAATGAATCAATAAACAATAAAATAAAATATAATATTTAAATTAATGTGGAAGAGTAGCAAAAACGAAACAAAATTATAATGACCTTCCAATTAACCACAAAATAATAAATAATCTATGTAGAAACCAATAAAATTCGGATTGAGGGCTTTATAAATTTCAAAATTTTCACTTTGCTCAGTCTATATGAATGATATTTATCCAAGGAGAATAATTATGCCTTTCAGTTATCTTATGGTATGTGTGGTTGTCTAATCATGAATCTAATATCGCGGAATTTTTCCCTGAAAGTATCATCTTTTTTTCTATAAAGAATAAAAATAGAATGCCTATGATTCAATATAGATTCTTATGTAGAAAGTTGAATTGCTCATGTACGACTTACATTCTGTTGATTTAATCGTAAAGATTCAAGATCAAATTTTAACATTTCTTTTTCAACATTTAATTTTTCCATTTCTTTAGTCATCGCCATAATTTGCTCTTCTAATTGTTTTCCTAATGTATAATATTTTGTTTCAAGTTCACGTAATTCTAATCGATGTTTTTGGCATTCTTTCACTTTGGTTTCAATAATATCCTCTTTTTCAATAATTTTCATCGATAATTCATTAACACGCGTTTGCTTCTGATCAAGTTTCTTTTCAAATGTTATTATTGATTGACGCAATTGTTCGATATGTCGTAAATCTTGTAATTGTTTAGCATTTAGTGTTGATAAACGTGTATTTTCTTGTTGTAAGTCACCATTGATTTTTTTCTGTTTTTCAAGATTTTTCTCAAGTGTTTGATTTGTTTTTGTATGTTCTTGAAGTTTTTCTTCCAATGTTTTCGATGATATGTGAAGATTATCGATTGTGGTTTGCAATTGATTACAAAGTTGTTTTGTATCTTCTAAATCATGTTTTCTTGTATCAAGTTCTTCTAACAGAGTACATGTATCAACTGCATCATAGGTTAAATTCGTCAGACGATAACGTATTTTATTGAGAGTTTCATTTTTATTTTGTAAAAGAGTTAAAAATTCATTGGCTTGCTGGAAGATTTCGGAAGTTTGCTGGTTGGTTTTGGCGAGTGATGGTGAATTTTCATCATCCTAAATAGGAAATAGAATTTTAAAGATATTATTCGAGAGATAGATTTACTGTTGTCATTACTGAAATAATTTTAAACGACGGAAAAGAAAGGAATGATTTTGCTAACGAGCTATGTTGTTTTTATTGTAACACGCGATAATTATCGTATAGGTTATTTGAAATGTATGAGAATTGTCAATGCTCGTTTATTTGTATGTTTTATAGATTTTAATAAAGAAAATCTCATAGTGCAGAAAATTCATAATAAAGCGTAACGGAAGTGTTTATGCCGTAGAGGTTTCCGAAATGTCGAAAACGTTTACGAGTATCCTAGATAGTAAACTTACCGTAAACGTTTTCTCTTTATTATTTTTTTGTTGTCTTTTTGAAAAAACTCGAGATTTTACTATAATACCGAGTTTGTTTTCAGAGTAGATAGATTGATTTGATGTGAATGTGCCACGATCGTATCGTATAAATCGAACTATCTCATTCATAGATCAGTCTACGTACTCTAGCCTAAGGTTTAAAATATGGAGTACATTTGAATGATGAAATAGCTTAATTAATTCATCAAACTATTACCAACAGTATACATCTATGTCAATCAACCATTAGTGATCTGTCTGTATACTCGAATAGACTGTCGAGTATATTTTTATCATCTTGCAACAGAACATAGTCAATTGTTCGATTGCTTTCTCTCGTGGGACTATCGCCATTCAATCAATCATTTCGACGAGTACAGGCAAAAAAGTCTGTTTCAGTTTGATTTGTCGCTCTCCATTTGCTAAGCGATGAGTATAGAATTACTAATTAACGAGATGAAATGTTTTCTATAGGAAAACTCTTAGAGCCACTATGAAACATTTTTGAGTTCGAGTTAGAAACACAAACATGTTGCTACGAAAATATTGACACAGAGAGAAAACATCTGTTTTGGATTGTTTTTCAAAAACAAGACTTGACCCATGTCGCACAAACCGATCGAAAACCGTCGGTTAACCGCGGTTATTTAAGCCATTTTAGCGACATAACCGATGACTTATTCGGTTAACCGATTTTTATAAAAAGTGACCGCGGTTAACCGACGGTTTTCGATCGGTTTGTGCGACATGGGGAGGTTTCGATACTGTGGGGGATTATTTTTTGTTGCCCACAAGGTCTATCCTCGATTGAAACTCAACCGTTCAGATTCTCAGTGATTTCATGTTCATTAGAAGAAGAAACAGTAGTGAAAATGCGAAAACTTCATCATGATTGGTCCAACGATGAAATGGAATTTCGAACAGCTAGGAATAATAAAGAATATAAAATAACATACGAGATTTTGTTTATTCAATCGAGATGAACGTAATGATTGTTGTAGATCATTAATAATCTTGCCATCTACTTTAGTGTCTTTGATGGATGCTATCAGATTATCTACAAATATCCGCATATATTGATGAAGATTATATACAAGACAATATTTACCAGTTTTATCAGTAAATATACGAAGATCTTCATGTATTGTGTCATCGACACCTTGTTTAGATTGATTATCGAGTTTTACTAAAAGTGTTTCTTTTTCCTATAAAATGAATAAAATTATTTTATTGTTTTTTTTTTGTAAATTTAATTTAATAATCTACCAAAGCTGAACTATTTAATTCATCTTCTAATCGTAAGATTTTATTTTTCAAGAGGCGAACTTCATCGAGCGATGCATCTAATTGTTCACGTAGGTTTCCACCACCATCGACACTCACACCTCGTCGATAACGATTCGGATCTTTCCCACCACTATCTTCATCATCATTACTATTCGAATTCGTTGTTCTATCAACGCTTCGACTGCGTTGTTTTAAAATTTTATTTTGAATACGCAATTGTGACAAGTCACTATCACGATTAATAACATCTTGTTTCAATTGATTTATTTCATCATTGAGCACTGAAATTTTCTGTTGATAGGAATTCATTAAATCTGACACATCGTGTCCATCGGTATCTGTTGAATACTGTTTTTGATTATTTCTCTTGTTTTTCTTGGAATTCAAACATGTTAATTCTTCCATGAGTATATATTCACGAAAAAGTGATTCATATAGATTAATAGATAATTGCCAGGAATGATATTCGTCATTGATTTCCTAGAATAATATCAAAATAAAAGATCGTTGAAGAATAAAGATCAGTGTGCTTTACTGTTGATATTTTTTCATTGAATGATTCTTTCAATGTATCTAAATGTTGTTTAAGTGCAATATTTAGTTTCTCAGTTATCATTCTGGATTCTTCACTTTTCTCTAGTTCACTATGTAATCGTACACTGACTTCTTTTGCAATTAATAATTCTTCATCAAGATCACGAGTTCGATAATTATCACGGGTTAATCGTTGAATTGTATCTGCCAGAAAAAAAAGAACATTGCTAGATTTAATTCCATAAGAGAAATCTATTCTTTCTTTTTCACCTTCTAATGCAGCTTTTTCACACTCCATATTTTCATTTCGTTTTTCAGCTTTACGCAATTTAAATTGAAGAATACGACAATTTTTAGCTAGAGAGAAAATAAAATAAAATTTATCAACCATTTCTATCGATAATGGTAAGTAAACAAACCAGCAATTTCAAGTTCTGCTTGTAGCTGTTTAAATTCTTCGGCATCTTCAGTACGAAATTGATCGGTAATTTCATCCATTTCCTATTAAATATTAGCAAATCATTATTCATTTGAAACTTTTTTATTGCTCGACATGTATCTCATGTATTTTATTTATGGCCTTATCGATCATGCCTGAGGGTAAACTGTCAAAAGAAACGAAGAAAAAGAATATCATATGAGCACTGCTGACAGAAAAACAAGATTTGAAACTGATGATGATGATAATGATTAACTACAATAAATTACGAGAACATATGTTTACTATTATATGAGCGTGATCTTTTGAAACATTTAGAGACATATACACATTGTAAAGAAAAAATAATAAATTTATACCCGTCGTATATCATGAAGTTCTTGTCGGAGGGCATCGTTTTGTTGACGAAGTGCTTCACACACCGTACTAGGACCAGAAGTTGTAGCTGTAGAAGTTTCTAAATAATTATCGAGACACAAAGTAAATTTCAAGGATAATTATTCAATATGCGTATGTATGGATGAATAGAGATAGGATAGGCCTATAATGAAGGAAACATGAAGAATTGTGAGCACACACTGATTTATTTTATTCGCTTTTTTTAAGAGTACTCTATTAGTTTGAAAAGTGTTGACGACCTGTTAGGTAATTTGACCGTTATTGTACAATAATGATAGGTATACCTTAGTGAGCGATAACGAGTTGAATAGCTGTCAACTTTATGCGCATGCATGTGTTCTTCTAACATCAGTTCAAGGTTTTTTATTCTATTACTTAAACCACCTATTGAGAGCAACATTATTATATGTAATAGTCCAAAAAAGAAATCAGTATACAGCTGGTTTTCTCATTATCGTCGTTGCCTGCCTCCATTATGAAGAAAAATGTTGCGTATATATATATATATATATATGTATCAGTCCTTTTCTTCAAACATATTTCCGTGTCGGATCAGCATTTAGACAAATATTAAGTAATAAACAATCAATATTTTGTCATAGCTCTTTGTTATACATCTATCAACAATCGAAACAGTATTTTCATGTATATAGTTCGATGAAACGCAAGATTAATGATGAACAATGAATAAATGTGCGTGTATGTTAGATAAAGACTATCTTGGCAATAAGATGAAAAAAGGTCAAAAGCTGTTCGAGTTACGTGACCAATAAAACTAGCAACACATCATCGATTAATACAATAGATACTCTATTGGTTCTTGAAAAAGTCAAATCAAGCGTATATACATATAAATATATTAAAAAGTATATACATGGATGCAATGGATGAAATTTAAATTCTTACGACGTCTGGTATAACATTAGAAAAGAATGTCTTATGTTGCTACAAGAAAAGTTCATATGCATATTTTTAATTCTGAAGAGAAAGAAAAAAGAAAACAATGCTAGCAGGTAATTTTTTCATTATCATAGATCAATTTCCGCCGTTTCCGGTCTATTTCTTTTTTATCTACTTTTCCTCAAAAAAAAAAAACCGACCAGTTAAAAAGAAAAGCGTGATCTCAATCTCGTCATATTTAATAGCCGATGATATTAAATTTAAAAATATAATTTGAGACGGGTCAACCCTCTTCTATTAATTTTAATTGTCCATCAAGATGAGCGACACTTTCATTATATGTTTATTTCATTCACGCTCACCTTTATCATTATGATGCTGGTTGATTGTCATCGTGTTCTGGTCGTCGCTGATAGCGATAACAATAGCGTCAGTTTTTTTACTACCACCCGATTCTGAAGTAGATGTAACAGCAGCAGCATCAGTAACAGTAATAGCACCAGTAGAATTTCGAATAATCGTTGACATTATTTTAATTTATAAATATGAATGAATGAATGAATGAACGAACGAACGAATTGAAGTAAAATATTACATACGACGATATGATATCAATAGCATCGAAAAACTAATAACTTAGTCGTTGCCCCGCTAATATTATTATTAATAAAGACAAAACTGTTCAATACCGTGTTCGTCTCTTTCTTTTTTTCTCTCTTCTTCTTACTTTTTTTTTCTTTTTCTCTTTCTCTCTGTCTAATAAATTGTATACCCAAAAAAAAACTATAACGACAATGCACCACTACTATGAGAAAGAAGAAGACGAAGAAGAAGAAGAAAAGGAATAATTGTACAATACGTATAAACGTACACACACATCAAATGGCTAGAGCGAAAAAGAAATGCGAGTTCTCTTTTCTTTTCTCACTCTCCTGTCCGTCTTTCTCACTTTGGTGCCAGAATGTGTATAAAGAGGAAAAAGACCATACTCTCTCTAGAGTGTGTGTGTGTGTGTGCGCTCGCGCGCGCTTCTACCGTGTATATAAGAGATAATCAAGTAATGACGGCAAGGGAGGAGAGTATGAGAAAGAAAACGGAAAAAATATGTTTCATACACGCAGGCATATCTATCATGGAAGTTATCAGACCTATTTTCCTTCGTGTTCTTTTCCCAAGCCATTACCAATTACTGTCGACTCTAGACACACGAGATGGTTCCAAGATGACGAAAAGAATCATGCGAGGACACACACGTACATATCAGTCGTCCCATCAGGAATAAGAAATGCGCTAACAATGATTATATCGTCGAGTCTATTCAAGCGGTCAAGGAGTATTATTATTAGTATGTTAGAATCAGATGTTATATTCGTGTTGGCGTGTTGATCAGTTGATGTATCAATGGATTGTCTAACTGAGATATACACATTAGCAGCTTACACATATTCTTATGCTCGGTCAATAGTGCGAAAGATGTTCTCACGATAATAAAAACAGCATTGATATCTTTAGCCAAATAAGGTCTAGGACAAACAGTCATTATATTACTTGTAATGACTCTTATCTTGACATTTAATTTTCAATGAAATCTGCGAACAAAAGAAAATGATAGAAATAGATCGTTGAAAGGCTTTCGGATTATTGATGAGTACTGCATATTGAATTATCGTACTCTTGGGAATGTAATGATATTTGTATTATCAATTATTATTGTCATCGTTTGTGAAAATGATGATACTTCTTCTGTCATCAATGCTTTTCTTATTTTCATACTATTATGATTATTATTATTATTATTATTATTATAAGAGAATCGTTTTTTATACAAACAAAATCAGTTATTATTTTGAATATTATTATTCGAATAAGGCGATAGAACATGTGAACAAATAGGAAAAGAAATGAGAATTGCGTAGATTCTTTTTTAGTTTCTATTTAAATTAATAAAGAGCTTTTTTGTTGTTCAATAAATAATTAATGTATCGAAATGTACCGTTGATAAATACATAATTAAATGCAATATGTTTTAGTTAGGTGAGAAAAGGTTCGAAATCAAAAATGTATGAACATCGATTTGATCAAGTGTCGGACAGATAAGAAATTCGATCACGTTGTAGAGCAAATGTATAATAATATTTGTTTTAAATGTGTTTCATAAAAAATTTTCTTCTTCTTCTTCTAATGGAGAGATCATTGGGATAGGTGTAATTTGTACTTGTCAATACAAGTGCTTTATGAGACAAATTTATAGAGATACTTGTAAGTGCTAATAATAGCTTTGTTGGATGTCATTTGTACTATAAAAAAAAAAGTGGGACGAAGTACGTATGAAACAGTATCGAAATGTATAGATGAATTCTATTTTAAGCAAACGAACATTATTTATTAGAATGAAGCCAATAGAGGCGTGTTTTTATTATTTGCAATTTTCTTTTTTTACTATACGTAGACGATGACATAGCGTACAAGTTCATTGTGTACTAAGCCACCGTTAAAATATAATATTTGATATACTATTGTTATGTTTAGATTGTAATTTTATAATGCATATTTACAAAAGACTATCATTGTCATGATAGGTAATGAAACAAGGCTATAAAAAGCTTATGAAATAAATCAAAGTTTATGAATTGTTTTCAAGTTAATCAATAATTTGTAATGAAATCTTCTTTGCTTTAATGTAGTACAGTCAAATAATAGAACACTGCGTCTCTGTATTCATTTTTTTTCTTGCTTCTTTGATAGAAGTAGATAATTAGAGTTTAGATAAAAGGACAAATCCTTCAATTACATGTTATAGAACGAGCTGTGTATTTTCAATGTTCTAGAAGAGTGCTACTGAAATGTTCGAATGATTACTGCTTGTTACTTAGTAAGACTAGCGAATGCAACAGAATGATGAAATAAGGCAACACAAGGAGAAACTCGATAAGAAGTTCAAAGAACAAATGGAACGATAATACGACATGAATGTCTCGCAAATAAAATCATTCAGAAGAAAGACCCTGTGGGGATATTTTATCTCTTTCTCTCTTTTTCGAGAAAGAATTGATCTAGCTGATTAGTTTTAACTACGTACAAAGATTTTTTTTCTAAAAAACTTTCTTAATCAGTTGAGTCAAGCTTAGAGTAAAAATGTTTCTCTCTCGGGTTAACTGACTATTAATCAATCTGAGTTTTAATAGATTTAGTTCATTCGATTTCACTCAATTGGCGTCCCAAGGATGACACGCTATCTAACAATCAACAACCGTACTAAAACTACAAGGAAGTAATACCATTTAATTCGCTTTAGTTCAGTCATGATTGGCTCATAGTAAGTTGTTCCATAGTGAATCTTCTACACTATTCATCAACTCGTACATTTTATTTGCGAGATATTCAAAACATAATCTAATTTGATTATAGTTTGATATTGGCTACTAATAAGCCGTGCTTCAAAAACAAAATACGATACATATATAGCTATATATATATATATATATATCCTGCATAGGACTTTCTAAATGTTTACATGGAAGTTGTGCGTATATTATTATGTGGTAGCTGTTAAATATCAGCTAGAAGCAGTTCTTGAATGTCATCAATACAACTCAAACAAACAGGAAGGTTTCGCCTACGCGAGAGAGTTTATAATGATATCACTGCACGATTTTTATAAAATAATAAAAAGCCACAAAAGAATAGTTCACGCAGATAATACAAACAAACTCATTCGAGTATGGCACGCGACGACGGGATTAATTTCATAGGACAGAAGAATTACTAATGTTTCTCGCACTTAAAATACAGATATAATCTTTTGGAGAATGAAAGCATACTAGCGATTATTCAGTTCGGTCAGACATGCATACCTATGATAATGAGTAAAAAATCAGTGATGATGTTTTTCTTACGTCTGCTAGTTGATTTAGTTGTACGCTATTTTCTATTGTTCGAACTGTGACTGTGGCAGTCAATCTGAAATCGTTTTCCCCTTGCATCACTTAAATTAACCAAAGCTGGGAAAAGAAAAGATTGAATTGAGGAGATGCAAAAAGCACGCAACTATTTTGTATTTGTCTTAATAAAGATTCAATCATCATGAAGTAATACATGATTAAAACAATCACATGAACGAGATTAATACGGAAGGAAGTTAGCTTTTGAAAAATGAATTTAGAAACCAGTGTAGTGGAAGAGTTAAATGTAATTTTGTTCATGAATATTTTTTTTAATCATATAAACGTATGCAAAACAGAGTACTTCAGCGAGAAAAACGTCATTTCTGATATCACAGCATAATTCTTATAGCATGAGTGATTTATTATTGTGTAACACATTAATGCAATTTCATGCTTTATAAGTAACTAATCGATTGCATGTATTCCTTGAACTTCCCTTGATAAAATTGTTTAAAGAAGAGAATCTCATCAGTAAACAGTAACACAATATTATTGTTTACGAGCAACAATCAAAATTTGAACCAGATAAAAAAGTTATAGATAGTCAAAAAAGAAGAAATGTGAGCGAATGATTTCTTCGGTCGAAGATAATGATGGAGTTTTGTTTATACTAGATACTATTGTAATATAAGTCATATGTGTAGTGGGCGCTAGTGGCGATGAAAATATTGTTAGGAAGACTATCGTTATTCTGGCAACTGTATGATAATCTATCGTACTCGTAATTGGGTCTATTATATATTACATCATCGTAGTAATTATTCGATGTAACATTGATATATTCTTGTATCCAATCTACTATTTATAGAAGAAACTGACAAAAACTTAACTAGTATCAAAATTGTAAACGACAATAAGCCTATTTTTTTTTGCGAAAAAATTAATCACAGCTGGAGATACTATCAACTGTAATTCATAAAAATTTTCATCGTTTTATACAATGATTACGATGAATCGGAATATTACATCACATACTCGGATTTTTGTTTTTCATATTAACTTAATGTATCTTAATATCAATAAATCAAAGCTCTAAATACATATAAAATAGATCTGATCTACAATTATACTCGACAAGTGCTATTAGCATGAATATCGGTATAAGTAACATTGAAATATGTATTGTAAAACCTTAATTATAGTTACTGGTAGCCTTCATATGCGACATCATAGTAACAACAGTTTTCTATGGTATCCAATCATATGTGACCATAACCGCAAAAGTTATACAGCTGCGTGTTTAAACTAATTGAAAAAAATGTATTTGAAAACTCAATACCACAAACACACTTAAGATAAAACAATTTTTTTCCTTCGCGATGAAACATGAAGCCAAAAAAGGGCACCTTCTAACACCTTGATCGAACGCAATTCTCACATACGATTCATTTTTACTGCATTTTCACAGTTACGTTCGATTCTCGACATTGTGTGAAATGATGATTTAAAAATAAAACGCATGATTGACACTCGAGTCTTATGAATGATATTAAATATTCATCAAAGTTTTCATTGCTTTTTAAATTGCTTCTATTTTATGTTTATTTATAAATGAATGATGATGATGATGATGATGCCGAGAATTGATGTGATTGAAGCTCGTCAAAATGCCGTACGTGTATACTTGTGAACATAACGTCTAGCTGTACCATATATATATATATATCAGCAAAAGGATCCACTTCAAATGAAATCTACGTATAGTAGATGTTTTATTAACAGATCAAAGTCATTCAATTGTTGTGCAGAGATGAATCAATCAAATCAAAATGTTCTTTCATCTTTCGTTTTATCCCCGTGAACCTTGGCCAATGAGAATATACAATGATGCTTGCAATATCGATTGAAATTCGAGATTATTTCAGTAGTGCAAAGGATTCAAGTAGAAAAGAACTTTTTGTTCTATCATAAATTGGGCTACTTGTGAGTCAATAAAATGGTAAGTTTCTGATTTGACCCTTCTGACGAGACATTCTTGTTTAAAGTATACTCTATTATTGTTGATTGTGACGACAAAAAAAGAAGTAACAAGTGAATGTCATCGTTATTTCTACGGATAATAGAGCGAAAAAACCTTTCATTATACACGCTTCCCCAAATATCCGTGATTTTGTTTTGTTTCTATGTGCACAATCGAAAAAGAAACCATTCGTGATTAAGCATAAAGCGCAAAATATTTATTATACGTAGAAGCAACAATTAGGGATATATAATTTTACAAACAAAAACGAAGAGAAGAGAAACCGATCTATCTTCGACAGGATAAAATTGGAAAAACAATTATTTGACCAGCTGTTCGTTGACCTTGTGTAAAGTCAGCAGCATCAATATCCATACCCATATAATCGTCATGCATATATGTATATGGTTCTCTGAGGGCGTGGATGTTAGTTTTCACTTAACAGAAGCGCACACTCGCATCTATACACAATCACCCAAGCACGCCACCCACGTTCGTGTCAATCTCATATCTCATAAATTGGTATGTAGTCTATTGAATGTTACTGATATCTTGCAGTCTAACCTATGTATGTTTCAGCTTATCCCGCAAACAAAAATATGATCGTATTTTTAATCAATGCACAATTGAGTAAATCTTGCATCTCTCTTTTATCTTCATTTATTGGAGCATAGCGATAGAAAAACGATGGACTGTATGCTTGATCAAATCGAATGAAAGTCTCGTCACAATGTCTATCGGTCATAGAGAATTTCGGCAATGGATGCATATGCCTCCTCGAGTTCGTCGGGATCGTCAATGTTGATCAGAGTACCTTGGATTGTTTGATTGATTTTCTCGATAGTTTTCTTGTTGAAGTCCCCAAGAGCCATTGTCCAGAAATGATGTATCAACGTTTTGTCATTCTGATTGGAAGTAGAACCTATTCGAAATAAAAGAAAACTAGAACTGGTTGTCGTTTAGAATCTATAAGGTGGGTCTGCAAAATTTGAAAAACACATCGATAGACTATTCAATCTCATTAACGGTACATATGCAAAAGCGTTAAACTGTCAATGAAAACGTTTTACATGCATACTAACCTGGTCTATAATCACACAACTGTTGCAACTCTTTCTGCGGATATACTTGAGGTTCACCATCGGTCATAAAAATAAGTGTTTGTTGGTATCTATTTCGTTCTGGATTCTTATTGACTTCTTCTAACGTCTTTATAACCATTTGAAATGCAGCAGAAAAGTTCGTAGTTTCACCACATATTTTCATCGGTATGTTTAGTTGGCCTATATCAATTTCGGTCAGCTTTTGTCGATTATAAATTAGTACTGCTCGTTCGCCAAATAGAATTACGGTAATTTGATCGTCAAAAGAAGCTTGACGTATACGAATATCAAGAAACCCTTTCACAGCGCGAAGTAGACATCTCCAAGGAGTGCGATTGATTTCACTAGAATCATTAGCTACTTTATTTCCTTGTGGCGCAGCGCTTCCAGCGGTCGATCGTCTCAAAATATTAATTTCTTCATTCATCGAACCAGAATGATCAAGCATAAAAATGAAGTGATTTATTGGGAGTGGACTATTTTTTTCGACAAATTTCATTCCATTTTTATAATGCTCACATAACTGTTCACCAATCTGTTTCCACATATAAACATAAGGCGGTGTTAAATTTTCTCGAGTTCTCGGATCACCAAAATCCCAATCGGGGTTGGCATTTTTGAACGCTTTCCATGTTTGTGGCATTTTCTCACTGATAATAACTTGACCTTCGTCTTTAATGATCTCGCACCATGCAATTGATGCTTCACCAGTAAATTTATGATAGATGCCGCCCATACCACGAATTTGATGACCGAACTGACAACGATGTCTATTTTCTCCTTGTCCAATAGGACAAGTAAGTTCCAAATGATGATCAACATCACATATCCGTTTGCAGCAAGGACATGAAGCTGCACAACCTTGTATTTGATTCAATAAATGTTCATAAATATCCCGATAGGTTTCTGCAATAAATGAACTCATTTGACTCGATAGTGCTTGTGCGGTTTTAGTCTGTTCACTGAGTATCTTATCCAGAAAAAGACCAAAATAACTGATCGTAGCAGTTTCAAATGCGTTTTCAAGCGATCGAAAAGTATGCTTGATTTCTTCGCTTAACTTTGGAAAGTTATCAACCAGAGTTTTCCACCGATCATTAACAGTGTACGACAGACTATTTCTAGTAGAAATTTCCGTTGAAACTTGTTCACCAATAAGATAATGATGGAAAAGTTTTGCCATGCAAAATTTCTTGTCAGTTAGCTGATAATTGCCTTGATCCGTGAGTGGCTCGAATAAATCTTCAACTAAAGAAAGAGAGTGTCCACCTTGTTCTTGTGATATCGTATTAATTGTCTTTATGACACCAAAAATTTCAATCAATTTTTCTGAAGTTGTATTAACAATTGGTTTAAGCTTTTCGTCTGTTGTTGCTTCTATTTTCGCCCATTTTTGCTTAAATCTTTCTATAATCAAGTCTTGAGGATTGAGAACATAACGCATAAGCCAATCATTTCTTGCATTATATACTTCACCATCGAGTTCTTTGATAATAGTAAATCGACTCACTGTTTTCGTTTCCTTGTCGATTTGGCTTTTCATAATTTCCTTGCCTTGTGACTCAAATGATTGACACAACACTTGAGAAAGTTCAGTTATGATGTTAATGGCAACACACGTTCATCATCGTTCTCTACAAGAATCACCCAAGGAATAAATTTTTCTATTGATTTGTCCTTATTTTCATGGACTCCTTTGATAACGTCTAGAAAATGAGTCTTTTGTCGATTGTAGTAATATAAAGCTGCCGATATGACAGTACAGATGTATAAAGAGCTACGAAATTGCTTCGATAGACAGAAATTGAACACGTTTAATTCATTATTAAATTCTTGGATGATTTTGTTAACTTCTCCTATAATCTCTTGGATAAACGTAATCTCAGTGAAAGGTTCATCACTATTCTTTGATCTTAAACATTTTTCGATACTGGTGGTTAACATTTCGAAACAAGTCGATAATTTAACAATTGTTGTCCAATGTTTTTGGAAGAGCTCTGAATATCGCTGACGCGCATCTTTCCTAAAAAATTGTCTTTTCTGATTGGTGTTTGCATTGAATTCAACAAATATCGTTGATAATTGATCATTGTCAAGATATGTGTACCGCTGTTCTATTTCTTTGGCAGAAATAGTTCTAGCTATATCGAGTGAATGTGGAACTAGTGGTACTAACTTCGAAGCTCGAGTTACACATTCAGCGCAAATTTTTGATAAACAATCATTTATGAAGATTGGATGATCTGGTACAGGATCTAGAGTCTTAAGAAAAGGTACGTAGGCAAGAAAATTGTCCCCTGATGGTAAAGCATCTGTATTGAGTACATCACATAAATGAGAGACCATTTCAATTGATGTTGTCCATACGATTTCCGATTTGAACCTATCTTTTATTTGAGCCACTAAATTGTCAAATTCTAGTTCAAACATTTCACTTGCCGCTTGTCTATCCAATAGGCAATTTTTGTGAGTGATACTGTTTGCTGGTCGAAGTTTGCTGTCGATTTCAGTGACTATTTCATCTCTTTTGCATCGCTCAGAATTCATCACAGCCGAAACTTCCCACGAACGAAAGATACTAATCATTTGTACTTCCATAAATTTCAATGATCGTGTACGAATATTATCGGTGGCTTCATGATTGTCGCAGTGCTCTTTGAGCTTATCTTCGAGCAATCGTAACATACGATTATATTCGATTTTGAATGATTGTTTGATGTGATCACTGTCGTTTTGTTTCTCTTTTTCCAACAGAAAACGTGCTACTGCTGGAGACAAATATTGATCAAAATCGTTTCGAATATCCTCTCGGATTTTATTGTATTGATTTCGCTCAAAAAATTCCTGAAAATAGGTTAAATCTGGATGTTTTTTAATTGTTTGAAGCACCCGATTAGCAAAAACGATCCAATTGTTTGGTACACAAAAAATGTCACCCGTTTCACGAATAACATCTGATGAAATATCGATAAAATGCTGACAGAGCTTTTGAACATTCGTAACAAAGGCTTCAACGGTTGACGATACTTTACATTCGCCATTCAAATTTATGAATGGTTTATAGTTGAATGCTTGTGATAAAACGTGAAAATTCTCCGTTTTAAGATTTATTTCGTTGTTCAAGTTATTCTCCGTCAAGGTTTTTTGAACGCACTCAACAAGTGACTTGCAATATTCTTCATTTAAATGAAATCTTTTGTTTAGAACAAAATGTACCGTTGGTCGTCTAACACGCGTCTCGCCGAGATACTGGAGGGCTTGTGTACAAAGAACAACACATTTTTTTACTGGCTCAATAATTTCTCCGTCAACATTCACAATCACCAAATGGGATACAGCCAAACAGAAAAGAATCAATTTTTTATCATATGGTTCATCAGTCTTCTGGACAGACAGCAAACCTTCAGTATCAATCACAAGAATGCAATCGTAATTAAGCGCAACAAGTTTGTCTTTGCTAACTTTGTTTTGAATATTAACTAATGTTCCATACATACCTGTAATGGAAGAATATTTGATCGTAATGAAGAAAAATATGTAAATCATTTGTTTTAACAGCAGCGAAAATAGCTGCACAACGAATATAAAGAGAGACTACCATTTTGGCGAAATTTACTTTTGCAGAAAAACTGCAAAAATAAATTCCGTATAGTCTAACCTTATGTTGAATTATAATGTCAATGTGTAATTACATTATAGCACTATTACATAGTGACGATATACATAGCCATTGAATGTAGAATCACGTTACCGTATAGTGAAAAATACTATCGTTTACTGGTTTAAACAGCCGATATGTACACACTATACGAAGAATGAAAAAACATTCGATGGCTATGTATATCGTCACTATGTAATAGTGCTATAATGTAATTACACACTGACATTAGAATTCAATATAAGGTTAGACTATACGGAATTTATTTTTGCGGTTTTTCTGCAAAAGTAAATTTCGCCAAAATGGTAGTCTCTCTTTATATTCGTTGTGCAGTTATTTTTGCTGCTGTTAAAACAAATGATTTAGAAATTTATCAAACTCGCTGAAATACTTATAATAAGAGAAATATGACTTAACTTCATTCATTCTCCTTTTATAAAACGGATTGTTTTGTCAATTTTTAGACGTCAGAATACGATCTTACCTTTAGTACATCTTCCATCGCGCGCTTCGAATAAAGTACCAAATAAGAAGTTAAGTAATGTGCTTTTACCACTATTCTGAGGCCCAATCACACTAATGACAAAGAATTTCTTGTTAGGAAGCAGTCGGAACACCTTTTTTTAAGAAATCGCCTTGCATTTCGAAATTATCGCCATCGACTATTTCGAACGGATTTCCTGCGACAATATAATCTCGATATGCATCGACAAGTATTTGTTGTTTAGCGTCGGATAGATAAGGTGAACCGATAATTGCATTACGCCAGTGAATTTCCAATGAAAGTTGCTCATAAAACGGCACGCCTTCGCGATTCATCGTCTGTTTTTCTCTTTCACGTTTCAACTCCATTGATAATAAATTCAAATAAGCTAATCGGGATTCTTGACTGTCAAGCAATTCCAAGAAGAGCCTGAATCCAGATCCATATTGATGAGGGCCCAGTTGCAGTTGTCGTTTGAATTCAGAATCAGCTTTAAACAATTCATTGTTAAGTTTATAGAGTTTATCGTTTTGAAAATCTTTTCCATATGAATCAATTTTGACGACTTCTAATCTTGTCCTACACATATTTATGTATAAAGAGTATAACGGATAATCATCTTTGTTGCCATTAATCAGAATGGGTCGAATTCGATTAATGAAAGCTTTGTCTTGTTCAATAGTTGTTTTTTCAGTAACATTCATTAGTTTTTCTAGATACTCCCGAATTGAGTTCTCATTTAAACACTGAAAGCTAACTGAGTCCCTACAGATTTTTTCACGAAGATCACCAACTTTTTCTTTGTTTTCATCTGTGCTCTTGTCGCTGACGTTTGGCAAAAACTGAATTTGGCAATTTGAACAAGCATAATGTATAGCTTTGGTAGCTGATTGTATATCTTCATCATTTTCATCTTCTACATCACGAATGAGCAGTAAAACATAGCTTTTATTTGAGGCCAATTTGACGTAATCGATCACTTTCGATACATTCGAACATAGATAAGTCGATTCGACATGAACAAGAAAACCATTGAATATCATCGATATTTCATTGAGAGTTTCGTTCGAGAGTTCACCATGAGTATCTGCAATATTTACAGGACGTCGTTGAACAAAATTGTAGCCAAAATCAACATCGATCGTCTGATAAAAATATTTATCTTTCATAGATTGTTCAAAATTACTTTCGAAAACAGCATTGATTAGTGAAGTTTTTCCTTTAAATCTACCTATACCAAATGAAAGTAAGATGGGTCGTTGATAATCCCATATATGAATGATATTTGGTATCGAACGATATTTGTTGTTCTTGGAGTCGATAGGAGGCTGTATCATTGGTATAGGATTACATTTGCTAAGAAGAGATACTAAACATCGACAGAGAAATCGATCTGAATTTATCATCATAGTATCAATTAGAAAGCGCTGACTAACAGCACATGGTATTTTCTTTTCTTTCGCAAGTAAACGCTTGAGTGGACCGGTAAAATCTGTTAGATTTTGTTCCCGTTTTAGCAAATACATGATTGGTTGCAGAGTTTCCAAAACAAATGCATTAAAATCACGACCAGGATCACGTAAGAATCTGCTCACAACGTTTGTTGCAATATCTTTCATCGTAATTTCAGTGTACTGAAGTTCGCCAGCGTTGACAAGATGTTTAAAGGTATGCTGAAACGCACCAACATTGTTGTCTACTCATTAAAAAAGATAATAAACAATCGAATTGGCTAAATAAGAAAGAAGAATCGATTTTTACTTCAAAACCTGTACAGTACGGGCAGTGTCACCCATAACTTTGATCTAGTGTACATGCAGAATGTGCGAGTTCAAGAAACAAAACAGAATTCAAACTTGCAAGGGTGTGAGGTGCGTGTGGATGTGAATGTATGGAAGCTGTTCACGCTGAAACTCTTGCCTCTGCCTACACTCACACCCTCATTGAACTTAGAATTGGCCCATTTTTTGTACCAATAATAGGGAAAACTCACTCTCTTGGCAGAATTTACTGATTATCCACTTCATATTAATTACCCTCTTTAGGTTAAATATCAATCGAAAACTGAATATTTTAGAAATAACAAACCTGTTTTGGGATTGATATCGGGGATATTGATAAGAGATGGGTTTTTCTCATTCATTCGTTGTTCATAATCAGACTCAATTATTGAAGTGAGTACATTCAAATCAACAATAATCGCTTTGATCTAGGCAAATACTTAAGTTCAACGGCAGAAGTGAAAAAAGACACTGGCTTACCTTGTCATATTGTTTTGCCAATTCGATGTATTTCTCTTGTTGCAAACAGAAGACGTAAATTGACGATACTTGTTGCAAATCATGGATACGAGGTACCAAATCTTTGCCATATCCTCCACTCACAATAAGAATAACTCGACTCAACCCGGTCAGTTGTCGAATAGCATCTTCACAATCTTCAACAGATTGAAATTTTTTAAAACTAGTGTATATCGTAGCTAATTTTTTCTGTGCATCTGAATTTTCGACATTATTCACAGTAGGATCGAGCCACATTAAAACAGATGTTGGCGCATTATTGTTGGTCGCTGGACAGTTATCGGCAGATAAAACATTGGTAGTCATATTTCTTCAGATACTCTAACTCGAGCAGCCAACGTCGTTTGTTAAAGCCACCTTTTTATAGGCGTCAAGAATTCTGTCTTTATCTATTACGAGTTCTATTGTAAATATTTATCCACGCTGTACATTTCTCAGCAATGATGTCACTAAACAATTGTGAAGATTGTTTTTTTAAAGCACTTTCTACCGAGAAATCCTTTCGCATGACATTGCGTTTATGATGACTTTCTCCCGTTGCTCGTATGGGCGCATGTGAATGAATAGAAGATCCACACTCAAACTGTTTTCTCTACTCACATCCACATCCTTAAATGTCTTCTGTTTTCAGTATATTTACAAATGAATAATGTTGATGATGATGCAGACGATTGACGTAATTAAAGCTCATCAAAATGCTGTAAATGTATACTTGTGCACATTACGTCTAGCTATGCAATATATATCAGCCAAAGGATCCAGTTCAAATGAAATTTACGATTCGTAGATATTTTATTAGCATATCAAAGTCATCTCTATTGTTATTCAGAGATAAATCAATAAAATCAAAACAGTGTTTCATTTTTCATTTTCCCCCCGTGAACCTTGACTGACAAAAGTATCCCATGATACTTGCAATATTAATTGAAACATTTTTGTTTAAAGTATCCTCTATTATTATTGATTGTGACGACAAAAAAAGAAGTAACAAATGAATGCCATCGTTGTTTCTACGGATAGTAGAGCGAAAAAACCTTTCATCACACACGCTTCCCCAAGTATCCGTGATTTTGCTTTGTTTCTATGTGCACAATCGAAAAAGAAATCATTCGTGATTAAGCAGAAAGCGCAAAATATTTATTATAGAAGCAACAATTAGGGATATATAATTTTACAAACAAAAACGAAGAGAACAAAAACCGATTTATCTTCGACAGGATAAAATTGTAGAAACAACTATTTAACGAGCTGTTCGTTGCGCTTGTGTAAAGTTAGCAGCATCAATGTCCATACCCATATAATCGTCGCGCATATATGTATATGGTTCTCTGAAAAAGAATTCATTAAATAAATATGAGATTTTTCATGTATAAACCAATTCTCACATTATTGGAGTTAGTATGTTATTCACGAACACCACGTCTGCCCATAGTTGTAGTGTTAGTTCCTGAACGATTAGTATTTCGATTATTAGTATTAGTCGATTCTGGTTGTGCAAACGGTTTACTATTCGAATGACACACACGCATACACATTTTATTTTGTTAATATTTTTTATGTTTATTCATTTGTTTTTCTTACCTATCAATGTCCATATCACCGCCACTGTTGATTGAATTCCAATGGTTCATATCTGGTGATTCTCGGCCATCTAAGGGATAGCCATCTAATTTATTATTCATATAGAGCAAACTGTGAGCAAGCAAAACAAAAAGAAGCGTAACTTACCTCCTTCATTATAACCAAATTGATCTTGATAATCATCTTGATCACCAAATGACATTGGATCAAAACCATAAGGTTCAGCATTACCCGTTGGTGATGGTTCATCATCTTCATATGAAATTTGTTGCCCTTCAATTGTTTCAAGCCATGTTTGATTATGATTACGAAAACGAGCATGTTTAATGCGGCCTGCCCAATCATTATCGCATTCCTAATTATAATTAAATCGTTTCAATTTTGTTTCTATAGAAAAACGACTTTTATGCATACACTAATTATTTCAAGTGTCATATCACAGACACGTCGAACTTCTTTATTTTTATCTTGCATCAGATCAATTAAATAAGCCGGAGCCTCTGTTTCATATTTAAAGAAAATAATGAATAGAGAAGTAAACATAAGAATTTCATACCGGTGTTTTTAATAATCACATTACGAGTTGATTTATGAAAACAAAGTTGATAGAAGACATAACATATTTGCAAGACAATTTCATCATCTTCTTGTTGTGCTATGAAACAAAGCAAAAAGGTGGATCTTTCTTTGTCTGTTCTAAATTCTCTTTGCTCAGCTTCAAAGCGATAGAAATCAATAGAAGATCGAATTTTTAGAGTTTCTATTGTTTAAATTCTTACCTCTTCTTTTCCTATTAGTTCTTCTTGGCAATACTTTTTATAACAAACAAAAACAAAGAGGAAATAACAAATTTGCTTTCTCGAAATCAACGCCAACAGAACATTTTCGAAACAAACTTACCGTGCAGAAGGTCAATAAGAATTTGAATAATATCACTTTTAGCAAGAACTTCAGCGCATGCATCGTCAGCACAAAGTGTACCAACAAGTACAACAACATTTAATGTCAACTCAGTATCAGCTGAATTTGGTTTCAATTTTGATTTAATCCATTCAACAAGACCATATTCGTCCATTAAGGCTTGATAATCAATATCGGGCATTGTTAAATTAGCTAATGTACCAACAGCTTCCGTAAGAAATACTTCATCTTTTTCTGTAATTAATGTTTCACCCAACGGACCGACATATGGCTAAGAGAAAACAAAAATGAACTTTTCGAAACTTCTCAAAACGAATTTTTGCTTACAACAAATTGACTTTTAATATCCGGCGAAGCATGTGATGATATATTTTTAATCATTTTCATTATTAATGAATCCTTATATTTATAAGCTTTTTTCATCAATAATTTTAGACCTTTGCCATGTTTATATTCTAATAGTTGTTCGGCACAACCTGGATTCAATGCGAGATTAATTGCTAATGCAATAACTTCAGGTTCAGTACGTTCTTCTTTGCAGTCAATAATTAATTTCATTAACTAAAATAAGTTTTCATATTAATTTCAAAAACAAAACAAATGACGAGAACGGATCAAATTATTTTTCTATCTCTTCCGAAATCTGGTGGAATTACGTCAATGACGACGGCGACTCCTGTTGATATTCCGAGATTTTATTTTGCGACAGCTGCCAATCATACGTTCTGACCAACCCCCATATTCCCTACAGCGATGACATTAAACATTTTCCTATACATAGGGTGAAATACGAGTGTTGGCGGAAAAATAAACTGTCGGAATATAAACATGAATTCCTCCTATGACTTTATCCCATGGTATGTTGATGGATAAAAAAAATAGTCTTAGCCGACATCATCCATTGAATCAAAAAAACATTACATTTTGATTGCATTTTGTATATGTAAAATAACCTTTTGTTCGATCGTCCATACTTAAGTGATACAATAAACACAAACAAATCAAGCGTTGATTCTCATCATCTATGAAGACAAAAAAGAAATATTTTAAAATTTATTTTTTTCAGATTAAAATCATTTACCGATTAAATCGACTAATTTTGGTAGCAAACCAATACGAACAATTTGTGCACGAATATCACGATCAAATGATAAATTAAGTAAAAGTCGAAGTGTTATATTTAACAGATCAGCTTGATGACTTGGAATTAATCGAGCAACTTTCATAACCAATTTTAGATCTCGCTAAACAGATGTTATTCATATATAATAAATGATTTATTTCTTAATCAAAACAACATTCCGTATGATAAATCACTTTGTGTACTAGCATGTCTTTATTTTCGACATATGTCGATTCTACTAACGAGAATAACATCGAAAAATGATTAATCGTTTTTAAGTTCAAACTCAATGGTTCAGGTAGACTTCAATGACGCGTAGAATTTCCTTAATAGGAAAACATGAAGAAGAATTAGAAGATTTTCATGTCCTACTAAGATTGAATTTTAAAAACGATTATCCGATGTCGTTTATGACACATAGAATTATGTGCGATTTGAGACCAAGAAGGTCTCTTATGAAATTGAAAATCACCTTCACAATGAATCTCAATTCGGAAAGCAGCACAATTTCAAATGTTAATATTTTTACACTAGGCGATGTAAAATTCTATTTGACTTGTTGTCAATTTATTTTATATCCAGAAAAATATACGAGAAAAGAAACGGATTAAAAGAGCCTATTGAAAATAGGTCGAACTACATTCTATATCTGTCAAACAAAATTAGACGCCACACGCACAAACTAAATCCTGAGAAAAAAATTAATTTGCGTTGAATAAAAAGAAAAATAAATAGATATCTCAAAATGAATAATTATTAATGAATACAATCATTGCCTAGAGCAGCTTCATCATTTATAACATCGAAATAAACCCGAGGAAGTGCACAACCAAGTGCAGATATAAGTGGTTCTCGTTTTAATTGACATATATGCGGTACCGTTTGTCCCATTATTGATTGAATAAATAATTTTATATCATGCGCAGCTTGTTTCTCTATTTGAAAAAATTCTCCAGTTAATATACAAGAATTAACCGATGGATAAAGTTTACATATTAATTTTATTGTTAATGCTATATTCATAGTAACCATCGATAACAATGAACGACTCATTGCTGAACGTGTTTGTGTTGATGATGATTCAAGAAAGCTATCATCCGTTTGTGTATGAACATCAAATGTTGTAATACCTTGATCGTAGGATGCTGCGCGTCTATTCGACCAACCACGATAAATATAATGTGGTCTGTTTGATATAGAATAATCATTCGGAAAGTATTTTGGTGGTAAACGAGTGAAACTTGTCATTGGTATTTGCGATGAATAGATTGATGATGAACGGTTACAATTTTTACAGAGATCTTGGCGACTGAAATCGAATGAAATTGATGGAGATCGTCGGAAGGAAAACGGCGAAAATACATTCGGCGAAGACGTTCTAAATAGAAAAAGAAAAAAATTGCAAAGATCGAAAATCAATGATATATCATTCGATTTATTTTGAGATTGTCTTCGAATGAAATTTAAGAATTCAATCAACTTGAATTTTCACATTTCATCAAAACAAAAAACATGTTAATCTGTAACATGATTCTATACGTATCATAAGCAAATACATTATTTACAAGCTCAGTAGAGAGATAAATCAAAAGTCCCAGTTGGATATTCGACTGTCCGGGTGTCATTTATCAGTAGGATCATTAGTATTAATGACTATCAATCTGATTAGAGTTGGCATCCTTATATCTCTATCTTCTTGTTTGGAATCAATGAAAACAAAAGTGGCAGTTAAAAATATGAAATCTATATTTACATTTGTTCATCATTATTTATATCAACACCAGGTTGAAGAAGTTTGATTAAATTTGAATACGTTTTATAACATAGATTATTTGATGTTATAACCGAGTATTTACTCGGTGAATGCACAATATAAAAAAATGTACTTGCTGCTTCAGCATGCACAAGTATGTAAGGATAAAGTTCATGTTTATCGTGTTTCTTTTTATGATTGTGATTGAGACTTTGAATAAGTTCATCTTCTTCATCGATCGATCGATTTTGTTTGCGCAGAAAAAAATCTAGACCAATCATATAGGATTCAGCACGATATTGAATAATATCGAAATTTAAATTTATTTTATTTAAACGCGACGAAATTTTCAATTCATATTCATTTGTTTGTTCACCTGTTAAAGCAATATTAAGAACGAACGATGATGCTAGTGTTGAATTAAAACGTATAAACGATTGTAAATGTAGAAGAACAAGATCAAATTCTTCATGTGTTAATGTAAATAAACGAAAATTTCCTTCTTGTTCAGTTACTGTATGTAAATCAGCATTTAATATTGACCAATCTTGATGTTCATTATTGACAATCAACGATATAAGATGGCGTTGAAATACAATTGTTGAATAATCGACATTTTGTGGATACAATTCAAGTAAAACAACATGTACACTTGTCGTCGTGACATTTAATCCGATAGCTGGTGCATGACATGGAGACGAGGTATTGCATTTCGTGTCATCATTCGCGATTGTTCTATTGGCTTCGGAGTTTGCTGAATATGAGTCTAAGATACAAAAAAAAAATTAATTTTGATGAAACAGATTTTCAAAACTGATGAAATTCTATTGATTAAATATTTTATTTATACAGAATGTTTTAAATTTGATCTTGTTAGAAATATCAATACTATTTAACATTTTCACAGCCTTGCTATATCAATAGGACTGCCCTTAAAATAAAAATAATCAATATTTGTCGGGACGCTCAAATTTTTACTGTGCATTTTTTTTCTGTATCGTTAGATAAAAGCGAATAAAACTCTATATATATTTTTTTTTCGAATGTCCGACATCAATATCCTCTGATCTAAATTATTGACGCACTTTAAGTATAAATGTCTAGATATGTATTGGAAAATGAAACTACTTACCAGTTCGACTTCTTGGTGATATTGACTCATCGATAAGAATAACTTGAGTATCTTGTTCAGCTACTGTTGATATAGATGAATTTGAACGTGATGAAAACGCTGATGAATTCGTTGATGTGGATGATGATAAATCTCCTCCGTCCATTGATAGAAAACTCGAATAGTGTGATGATGATTTTTGATCATCGAACTTTTTCAATAGAGGTGGTGATTCCATTTCTTCGACATTTTGTTTCGTAGGTGTTTTAACATTACTACCTTTTGATAAAAGTTCGACAAGTTTAGATACTGTTTCAAATGTTTTTATTGGTCTTGTTATGGTAACATTGGATTTACATGTTGATGGGCCACGTTTTGGTTTATAAAAATAATCGCTATGCTCATCGCGTAGTCTATCGAACGACCGAGGGGATAAAGATCGGTGGAAGAAACCTGAATAAGTTCCACTACCGGCACCACCTTCGTCTCCGTGTTTAGTTGATGCCATTAGTTAGTAATTTGAATAAAATAAAAGGGAGACGAAGATCTACAAATTGTCTAAACTTTTCTTTTTTTTTGTTTTTTCTTATTCGAATGTAATAAGATGTGTCACAATTTGTACATCTAACAAATATAATGTCATAAAACCTGATTATCATATATGAACTTAAAGGTGAATAGGATCAGATGTCATCGTGAAAAGAGATCGCGTTGTGTAATTGTCATCACACAATGAAGAGAAAGAAACGATGAAGAGTGACACGGTAATTATCAAATAAATGTAGAAAAAAAAATCGCAAACGTCAATAAACCATGGAAATTAAGTATACATTTTAACTATAATATTCTTTCTGATTACTTTAAGATAACATAATCTCTCAGACGAAGTTGAAGCTTTCTTTTTTTCTCTTTGACACACAAGACTAATCAGCTTTTCTAGATGTAAATATTTTTGTAACGTAATGGACATGACTACTCAAATGCATGTGTTATTTG
>CAJNYU010001721.1:0-11202 GCA_905331475.1 Rotaria socialis | reverse complement strand
GGAAAGTGCTATGGCTAGAATCAATGCTCTCATCTGTATACAAGTTACTATTAGCAATAAATCAATCTATATAGGGACGTACCATATGCCTTGTCTTTACAAAGAACCTGGTATGATGCTGATTCATTCTGCAATTGTGAAAGATTTGATGTTTCATTTAACAGGTGGACAAGATTTTATTCTTGCTGGTGACTTCAATTTTGACCCAACAGATATATGCTACAAGGCTTTAACAGAGAAAAATTATGATGGCTATCAAATACCAGGATCTAGTACTTATGAAATTTCGTATCGTCACAACGCTGAATAAGTATTGAAGAGTGCTTATCGAGAGAAAAACGGAGTCGAACCGACTTACACAGACTTTGCTCATACACCCAACTGTCCAGATTATTGTGCTACATTAGATTATATATTTTTTCATGAGCATCTTACGATAGAAAACGTGTTGGAATTATCAGATCATCCTTCTAGTGAATCTTATCCAGATGAAACACATCCATCAGATCATATTATGATTGCAGCAACAATTCGATTACTATAATTTTATGAAACTTTTTTTTTGAGTTGTTTCCCAAGATATGAAAAAAATTATGGTGGTAGACGACGTTACAATTGTTTCTACACTCGTGGCTATTCACTAAGTAAAACAAAAAAAAACAGTTTTTATTTTCTTTCGAACTCATTGGATTCAATGTTGAAATGATAAGAAATTATGTATTACTGTTAAAACATCCCTAAGCTGACGCTATTGGTTTATCATTCAAAATCATCTTTTCGTCCTCTGCATGTTCACTATGAATAGGGGAGTAACCAGGGGGAGGGGGGCTCAGGAGTCTCAGCCCCCCTATAAAAAATAAGTTTAGCCTCCCTACCATGGCTGTGGCCAACGGCTTAGCCCCCCACCCCCACCCTACAACTTTTCTCTGGTGACGCCCCTAACTATGACGCGGATATTACTGCCTTCTAGCCAAGAATGATAATACTTTAATGACTCTTATGCCAAATAATGCAGTACATCGTAGTAAACATTATTAATCTCATTAAAAGTATCAGAGATAGTCTGACTTCTCACACTAAACATATTCGATTAGCTAAAATATAACATTTGTTTTATCCTTAAAAAAAGTAGAATAAAAATATTGTTCGATACGTTTAACTGCATCATTGTCATACAGTGGAAAAAATATTAATATTTTGTTAGATATCTTGTCCATATCGTGACAATGTGTGATCAGATAATTGTAGCAGAATAAAAGCCAAACAAAAATATCTAATAAAAACGGTCAATACAACATTTTTATCTTTCTCAAAATTTTCACAATCATTCTTCTTTCTAGTATTGTAAACATCAGTTTATAGAGTGAATACGAATGATAACCTTTCTATATCGAAAATAATCCGCTTTTGGAAAATTTTCTTCATGTTTCACAACAATGATTGATTAAAATTGTGCTAACGTTTATTTTATTTTCGTCTGAACAATTTTCGGGTGACCAGAACTTCGCCAATATACCTCCTGTACTTTTGCCAATTGGCGAATATCCAGTGAACTTTGTGCGTGTGGGTGTAGAACAAGATCCCTCAAAATCTACACCCACACCCTCAATATTCAATCAAACAAAGTTGATATTCTCAAAGACTAGTTCAAGGTTGATCTACTAACAGCGTCGGAATGTTGAAATTCGATTAAAATGTTTTTCGACAAAAAATACATGGGTAAACCTTTTTAAAATCACAAAATTTGGCATAAATCTTTTTGGAGGGTTATTCCATCATGTCAGAGTCATTTTTAGAATCCCCAGGTAGTGGACATTCGAATGGCGACTTCCAGATCGTTCAACTCAGTTTCAGTCGGGGGATATGAGTTAGGGAGCTTTAAAAAGTTTAATAACTGTACTAATTATTATGATAGATATCGCGATTATTTTAATCAAAGATTTTCTTAAGGAGATACCTTTTTTGTTCTCAACGAATGTACATATTGAAAACAATTATAGATGCTCATCTTGTTACAAAAATAAATCTAATGTAGATTGGATGCCGCTAACTCATAGTTACAGCTGGTAAAATCTCGTGAGTAATGAATAAGTAAAAGTACAACTTATCTATTGATGATTTGATGGAAAATTTCCATCATTTTTTTCTGTATTATAGACAACATTTATTGAACAGAAAAAGGCATTATTTACAAATCATACTTCTAAATCGAAGTCTTTCTTTAATTTTGCCATCTCATGAAGTTTATTTTTGGCACCATCTGATAAATTACAATTATTTATATAGATTGTCTTTAAAGAATGATTGCGTTTGAGCATATGTACAAGAGCATCAGCACTTGAATCACTAATCGCTTTATTTGAATTAAGAAATAACCATTCAAGACTACTGTTGTGATAAGCGAGTGTGTTGGCTAATTGTTCTACTCCTCGATCTCCTATATTATTTCCAGATAACCACAACCATGTTAACATTCGATTTGTTTTCAACATTTCAGCTATGTGTTCTATGCCGACATCTGTTATATCATTATGACCAAGATAAAGATGTTGAAGAATCGATGGATTCATCGTAGACATCTAAATGAAAACATTTTATCCTATTTGACTTTGTATTATGTAGTGCGCGGCCACAAAAACATTCAAGTTTTTCTCAGCAGTAAGAGAGCCATGAAATGTTCAAATCAGAAATTATACGAAATTCTTGAAAAATTTTCAACATTCAAGATGGCTTTTTTTAAAGCTATTGCAACTTCATGCAAACATCCGATGTCATGTTAGTGCTAATCTTGATGTCGCTTTTATTTTCTCAACGACAGATACGACGTAGAGTCAATCGTTTTTAGTTTGGTTATCTACGAAAACATATTACACATAGCCTTTTTCCCAATTGCAACTGGATCACAAACTATAACAATAATACTCACAAGCTGTAAAAGAAAAGTAATTCTCCAGCTGTGAAGAAACTCACAACAAACATAACTTCTATAACTAACATTTTCTCATGATCTCACTATTTACAAAAGATGAAATTATCTTTCTTTTTTGAACATAATTCTCATATGCACACATTCATATTGACGAATCTCTTGGTAAATATGTATGCGAAAGCAAAAACTCATAGATATATGATGTTCTTTTTAATTCAAGATCATGGAACTGTATAAATACTAAGAATTAATCATTATTTTGTTCGTGCTGGAAAGTCTCAATTTTTCGAGAAGCGAATATTATGTTTATTTGGAACGCGTGTACATAACTTCTCTTGCATTAACCATAACATCGAACAAGAACTATTGAGCTTCTAATAGCATTGTCTATTAAAATCGTAAATTGAATAAAGCTGTGAATTATGGATGTTTAGCATGTCAATAATATTCGACGTATAATTCAAAATTTAATACTACGTGGGTCATTCTGAAAGTTTTTAGATTTGCAATACTGTTAGCTTAGTTTGAAAGAATTTTATTATATTTGTTCGAAGTAATGTTCTTGTGCACTAATGCACTTATTCATTCTTTCGAACCACTTTTTATAACATTGGTAGAAATCATCTTTTTAAAGATCAGTCTATTTGTGTTCTGACAGCATCATCAAGTTCATTAATATCCTGAAAGTTTTTACCACGAAATTGCTCTTTAATTTTTGGGAACAGCCAAAAATCACACAGACTTAGATCTGGTGAATATGCTGAATGGCCTATCAATTTGACGTATTTAGTATCTAAATATTCCATTGTTAGTGCTGTCCTGCGTGTAGGTGCATTGTCATGATGAATAAGAAGACCATTGAGACGTCGATGTTTCTCCACTTGTTTGGGTACCTGTGTAATACCTTCATTTGTACACCACTCAGCTGTAACTGTTTTACCATTTTCAAGAGGAATGATTGTATTAAAGCCGGACTTCATGAAGAAAATTGCAAACATATTTTTACCAACAGAACGTTGCCGACGAATTTTAGCTGGATGAGGATCATTGCTTGCCACCCAAAAATGACTTTGACACTTCATTTTTGGATCATAATAGTAGAACCAATTTTCATCACCAGTGATAATACCACGCACACGTTTTGACTTGCAGCCATCAAATTTTTGAACATTTGTAGGCAATAGTCAACACGGTCTTGGTTTTTAGCTTCACTTAAAGAATGTCGCACTCAACGACATGTAGCTTTTTTTAAACCAAGATAATCATGAAGAATAATTTCAGTTGGTGCCGATCCAATCTGTAAAGTGTCTGCTATCTGTTGACATGTAATATGTGGATCAATGTCTACCAGTTCACGAACAGCTTCGATGTTTTCTGGAGTGACTGCAGTTTTTGGTCGACCAGTACGAGGTTCATCTTCAATCTGATCCCTGCGGCGACGAAATCCCGCAAACTAATTGTAAACTGTGGTACGAGAAACACAAGAGTCACCAAAGGTTTTGTGTAATGATTCAAGGCATTCCTCTTGTGATAATTGTTTTTTGTAATCATAACAAATCATAACTCGAATTTGATCTCCTGTTGGATTCATGATTGTAACAAAATACTTTGTTGATATATGAGATGTTGTTAAAGAGATTATTCGTTACTGCTGCAGCTTTTATTTTTATTTGTGATCACAAAGAGAAACTGGAAGAATAGCATTACCGCTATTCTTAGTGCGCATATGATATTAGTTACACTACTCCATTCTCTGATTTTCCAGTTCTGATGTATAATACAATGTACTCGCTTTATATATGTGCACACGAGAGAGAAAAGAATAGAAAAAGACATAATAGGCATATGCGCTTTACGTAGGTTATGTCTAAAGATATAATCACCTTACATAAAAGTAGATGGATAACATGAAGAAGTATAACAGATAGATTAATGAGAGTAACAAGCTATGCAAGGCCTATGGCATATTGCATAACACTTATCATAATGTATTCCTCCTTCCTAATACCGGATCAGAGGATATTCCAAATAAATGGAAACGCAAATATGTGAACAATCAAGGATGTCCATGCATTATTGGCACATTGATGATGCAAAAAAAATATGTCAGTAGTGAATCACTTAATCTACTAAACAACTAAACAAAAAATGTCTAAGAGCTAAAACTTTGTATACTTTCTTCTAAGACTTGAGTCTACTACCACAACTACCAAAGTCTTAGATATCTCTTAATTTAACAAAGAATCTAAAAACTTTCAGAATGACCAACGTACTCTAGAAAATTTCATAGTTGAAAATCAATCATTAGGAAAAAATAATCTTACTTCTGTATATTCTTGATCCTGATAATTTTTCTTACCATGATTAAGTACATTTGTTAACCATTCCACACCTCGATCACCTAAATGATTCTTTGATAAATATAAGTCGGTTAATGTTTGATTATTTTTAAGCATTTGAGCTAAATAGTGTGCACCTTCAGTTGTAATTCCATTTGATTCAAGATTAAGTGTCTTAAGATTTGAATTTATAATGGATAACGCTAAATATTTTACACCTAAATCTGATACATAATTGTTTCTTAGATCCAATGATTCTAGCACCATATTGTTATTTAAACCTTCGGCTAATGTTAAAGCACCTAGTGACGTTATATGATTATCACGTAATCGAATACGTTTACAACGATTTTTTATAATAGCATGTTTAACGACAATTTTTATATCTTGGCCAGTTATATGTTGTTCATCTAAATCTACAGTCCAACTACGACCACTTTCGACAATTAATTGTTCAATTGATGTATTTCGGTAACTACCAGTAGATATAGATGTTTTGTGGCTTGTCCCTATTTTTTCTGACTCTTTTTTACTTGAAAAAAATCTTAATAAAAAACAAAACATGATTAATATAATAGAAAATAAATTCAATTCATACTTTTTGAAAGAACTTCTAGGCTTAATAGCTGGAGTTTCCTAGATAAATGCAGCCATTAGAGAGTATTCCTCAATTTATTGAAAACAAAATTATACTTACACTTTGTAGAAGAAATGATGATTGAATTTCTTGCAGAGTAATTAAATGAAGATTAATATCTTGCTCAACGGATAGAATTACTTTAAATTGAGTTCCCGGTAAAATTAATAATGAATTATCCGATTGAAAATATGTATGTTTACGAATATCTTTGATTGTATTACATTCAATTGTAAATAATGTTCTTGTTTCTATTTTATCCGAACATTGTTCTGACTTAAAAGGTTCAATTGAAGTTGTACATAATGAAAAATCCCACCAGACAATAATTTCATCCTCGTCATATTGTTTCATTAAAGCTGATTTACTATGTCGGTAGACAGTTAGATGAATTGATGGAAGATGCAAAACAGCGGTAAATAAAAGTTTTAAATACAGAAACCATGGCTTAAGACTGTGTTGATTCATCGATTGTAATGTACTATTTAAAACAACATAGAGACATTCATTCAATGGTTGCCATCCTATTGAATAAAGCATAATGGAAGCTGATTCGTCAGATGTTAATCCATCAGCAGGATTTGCACATTTATCTTTCATCAGATGAACATACGTTTGAATTTGAGGTAAAAAAGGTATCAAAGGTAGAACAGCTTGTTCCAATGAAACAATTGGTATTTTATCATAACCATCGATCGATTTCAGAAGTTCGTATTGAATTCTATGTACACTATCTTGTTTGAATAGTTTTTGCTTCCTGTTACACGCACCCATGATTGAAATAATATCTAGAGAGAGAAATCGAACGAACCGCAAAGTAATATAAGTTTTGAATAATTTTAGCAGAAATTTTTTTATTAACGTCGAAAAATGTGAAAGAAAGACAACCCTAGTAAAGTTACTCATAGGGTAGTACTCAAAAAGTACTCATCAGTAGTACTCGAGCCAGATTTTGACGGGTTGAGTACGACTACTGAGTACTCGCCTCACAAAACTGAGTTTTCTATGAGTACTACCCACACGTCTTCCTAGTACTCTGGTAGCTTTTTCCAAGATTTACTCATGCATTTTTACTTAGTTCACTATTTTTTATACTATATGCATTCTATTTCGTTAACCTATCAACAATGGTATATTAGTAAAATGAAATGATTTATAATACTAACATACTTTAGTATTTTATTGCCTATAAATTACATAAATAAATACTATGTTTCAAAAAACAACACTTAACACATATAGAAGACGAATGAATACACAATGTTTTCGAGAAGGATATTTGATCACTATGAATACACAGATACAAAAAAATACAGAAAAAAGAATACTATAATTTGTTACGATACAGCACTCAATAGTACGAACAATTAATTTTTAAATTTTTAAATAGCTTTTTGATTCGATTCGTGTATGTAAAGCACTTTAATGTTAAAGCGATCCTTATAAAAAAAAAAAGAAACTTCATGACATGAACCATGGATGCTATTTAGTAACCAGAAAAAAAAGCTTAATTAATCTGAAACAAAGTTTTATTTGAAATTTAGAAATTAAAATTTATCAGATTATTGTTTATACACATTGAAAAGACACACTTTGTTTTATTCGAAAATTGAACAGTTGAAAATGAAAAGTGTATATGTATATATATATGCGTCGCTGTTCATAAAATGAAATATAATTGATTTGATATATCCAATCGTTATAAAATCAAAAATAAATCATCTACCAAACATGAATGATGGAATCAATATATCCACAAAAGTATTTCGTTAATATTCTTTAATTAATTTCATTACTTTTTGTTTTTATACAATCTTATTTAACTTTTTACATGTTAATGTATTGGTGTTTTATCGAAAAACAGAATAGATTACTACTTTGAATACTCAGACTATCCTATACGAGTGAGTTTCAGAAAGTTAACTTATGCGAGTACTCATTTGAGTACACGAACATTAAAGATACACAGAGAATTTCACGAGTACTCCAACGAGTCTTTTGTGTGCTCATGCTGGTAGGTCGTACTCGCTTGATGAGTATTTTCACTAGGGAACATTTCATATTTATTAGTTTCCTGCTTACCGCTGGGTATGAGTGTTCCTTCAGTTTTCTCTCAATCATAAAAAATATACTGGATGAAATGATTTCTAGTTATACAGTAGATGATATCTAATTTCATTATTATCAATTAAATATACAGTGTAGTCGATTCAAAAACACAGGCGCAACTGACAATCGAATGGAAGAGGAAAAATTCAACAACTATCAACGAAGTTCTGTAACTGTTTTCATTCTCTGAAGAAAAAAAACTGATACTTAATTGCATTTTTGTAAGATACATTCCATTACGAAACAAATACGAGTTTCATTTTCTATCTTCTGCGTGTCGTTCGAATGTTAATTGGTAACGAGTTAAAGTTGTGATAAGATGAAAACAGAATGAAAAATAACATGAATGGTTACCTTTTCTTTTTTTGGGCGTACTTCGTAACATATATTAAATCCACCGATAAAACTTTGCAGGAGAAAAAATAAAAAAACATACGTTCTCTCGATTCCAGATAAAAATCGCATCAATATACTGTATTTTGCTTGAGCGAAAGAAAATATAATTAAACTTTTAATTCAAAATCCAAAGAAAAAAAATCTCTTGACTTCTTCTATTTATTTTATGTAATCAAATTCTGCCATGAAAGAAAATAAAAACGGAATTATACGATACTTTTTGCATATTGAAAAGTAAGTAAAAAAAACATGAATTAACCAATTTCTTTTACAGTACAAGAAAAGCCTTGAAAACTAAATAAATTTAAAAAAAAAACAGTTACAAAAGTATTAAGATATTTTTTTTTGGTATAATTCATAAGAAGGTACAAAAAAAGAAACATATTTTATTACATATATAATTTTGAGTCTTCATGTTTTTTTTCTGTTTCTTTTTTGCTGCTGTTATTTTTCTGTTACATTTGGGTAGAGAGTAAAGTTTTCTCTACTCTTTCTTGTTTTTAAAAATTTTTGTTCTCGTTTTTCATGAGATCACCTTGATGAGTAACGGTAGACATCAATAGTAATTATGCTTTTAGATTGACAGCAATCAATTATCTTCAGATAAAATCAGTCTCTTAATAGATCACATGATTAAGAAATTTGTGCACTATTTAGTGAAACAGTGTCCTATCAAGAAGGAACCGTTATCATGGTAATAAGTGTGCAAGAAATTATATGTAGGATTAATTTACTATTCAATGAATTCCAATAATAGGAGAATAGTCAGTTAACTTCATATAACTGCATATGATTTTGAGAGGTGAACATAAATATTGCAGTGTCGATCATCGAATAGAACCCCGATTCATCATTCAGACCGCCTAAAAGATGGCATTAAACTGCCTGAAACGGTTAAAAAACGGCGCAAATGATGCCCTGAACGATGAAAAACGACCGCAGCTTTTTAGCAGCTTTCCGTCAACTAGGATTACGGACCGTTTTCCCCGAAACGTTAACGGTGTTGTTTAAGGCCGTTTCCGACGAAATAGGGCAAGTAATAAAAGCATTCCATTTTCGTCCATTCTGACGTGATCACTTCGTTTTTCACCGTTTTACATGCAGTTATTCTGGTCATTTATACTTTTTAAACATTTTAATTTAATAATATTATTATATATTTATTTTCAAAAGAAAAGTCTATACGCAAAACAACATGAAATAAAACAAAAACCAAATCAAAAAAAATATTAAAAAAATAAAAATAATGAAATAATCTGCAAATTAAAATAAAATAAATAAAATAAATTCAATGAAAATACAGTAAATAAAATATAAAAGAAAAGAAACGAAATAATATAATTACAATAAAAAGAAAAAGAAAAAACATGAAAAGAAAATGAAATAAAATAAGTTGAACGAGAGTGTCTGAGTAGCTATCTATTTTACCCATATTTATATCTCCAAATAAAACAGATGCAAAACGGTAGAAAATAACATTCGCCTTAGGAGGTAGTCGTTTCCGACAACACGGAACCGTCACCTAAAAGGTCACCGTTTTTTCGCCGTATCACGTCATTTTCCGGTACTTCGCTGCTGACCATCGTAGCCGCTGTCGTTTAGAGCCGTTTATGGGTTGTTCTATTCGACATGGGAAATTGACGCCTTTGGCTTTTTTAGTGTGTGAAAATATAATTTAAGAACGAAAGATTACTATTTTTGTTTGTTTGCTTGTTAAAACTAATAATGATGAGAAACAACTGGCCCAAACCGGGATTGTTGGCACTGCGACAATCCGCCAATAATGGTGACACAACTCCAATATACATGATAATTCCTCGTTTTTTCTTAATTCTAACCCAAGAAACTAAACCTACTGCATCATATTCCTTGACGGTTTCTCTTTCTTTTAGAAGTTTAACATCGTCTGTACTGGACTAGTCAGCTAAAAATGTGCTTTTCATATATTATTTTTATTGATTTATTCACTCAAGCTACATCTATATCATAGCAAAACATTGTTAATTGTCATGATGATAAATCATCTGTGTTAAATATATATGTATACTTATTGAACAATGTTGTAACATTATTATAAAAATCCGGTCAATTATATCCGCGAGTTGCAAAGGTCTACAGTTTCTTATTTACTCTCCCAATATACTACAGCTGCCAATGAACGATGTTTCAATAAATTAAAATTCATCAAAAACCATTTACGTACAATATCAAAAAGACGAAAAAATTGAATTTTTAATTCTATGCTCTGTTGAACATGATTTATTGAATAATTTTGATTTAAACGCGTAAGCTAATCAATTGGTAAGATATTTTTCGCTGTTTTCCTATATTCTAATCGAACCAAACATATTTAAGTTAATATTAATACTTGTTTTATTTTCGATTGCTTTAGGCACAGATGAAGGACCGAAGGGTCACAATCGGTTCAACGTATAACAAGTGAAAAGTATGAAGGTACATTATAACATAAAGTGTACTATATTTAGTATGTGTGAGTGTGACTGTGCCAAGAAGTACGTCCCCCGTAAAGGACTAGATTAGATAGGGGTTGTATGAACCGCCGGACGTCCACTTGTAAGTCATAGAGCTGATGAACACACTGCGGTGGCGTAATTAAGTTTACATCACGAATATTCATCCTTGCATATGCCAACACATAATCGCGCACTGAACAGTACGTAATCTTTCTGTGTATCTTTTCTCTCTAGATATCTTTTTCTTTATTCGTATCCCCTCTGAGATGCTAGGTAGTCAGCAAGCTCGTTACAAAATAATGATTTCGAATGATTTAG